>QGSO01001078.1:0-84435 GCA_011037825.1 Carya cathayensis
TAAAATATGCAATATTTCGGCTCAATCACATGCTCAAATGAATGAAAAATGTACATGTCATGTAAGCAAGTCGTCATGTACTCAATGTATCATATAACATGATGTTTCATGCTCAAATGACATTTATATCATAAATGTGGCATTTATCAATAAATCATAATAAATTATCGAAGTGTAAGTTCGAGACCAACTTACAAACTTCCCGAGTTTAAAAAATCGAAGTGGCTGTAATTAAAGTTATACTAAGTTAGAGTTTGAACCACTAAAGAAGATGTTCATAATTAAAAGGGTTCAAAATTTGGTATTTAACTGCCTCTAAACTTTCCAAAATTGCCACTAAGGTCCTAAATTTTAACTATTGGTAATTTGGAACCAAAACTTACCAAACTTCACAAACCCCATATTTTCTATGTTCTACAATCATTCATGCCCTTAGAATTTTAAGAATCAAAGTAATACTATGCTGAAAAAGCAGTGGTTCTACACAACACTTCACCTAGAGGGGGGTGAATAGGTGTAATCCGATTTTTATGGTCTTTTTAAAAAGATAGTTAAACAACAATTTAATCAAAGCAGTAAACAACATAAATAATCAACACAAGATTTTGTTCACGGAGTGGAAACTCATTTGAAGAACGTCTTCAAAATCTAAAACCACTCCGGGTGTAAGACACCACCTCAAATCCACTATAGAAAATTTAGTTTGTTACAACCAATTTAGAGACACTCACAAAACCTTTGTAGTAGCTAAACTTGGCTTGCAACACCACGAGCGACCCACTCGATCTCTACACGCATGTAGTGTCGGAACTCCGACCTTTCTATAGCTTCCCACGAGAACCTCTCGATCTCTGCATCACCAGCAGCTCCGGACTCTTCCGGCCAACGAACTTGTCCACTCCAATGGACTCAACTGAAGTTTGATGTTGAATGTAGTGTGGTGGAGATGTGTTTATCCAAGAGAGAATCAATCAAGTGGGGGAGAGGATTGCTCTAAATGTTCTTGGAGGCCCTTAGGGTTTTTGCTCTGATTCTCCACTAGAACAGCAGAAAAGCTTTTCTATTTATAGTACCACTCAAATGAGGCGCATTAAAACCCTAGGTTTTAAGTCATCTGGAACATTCGCTCGAGCGGAGTGTTGAGCGAAGGTCGAGCGCCGAAATCTGTCTAAGTTCGCTCGAGCGGAGTGTCGAGCGAAGGTCGAGCACCGAAATCTGTCTAAGTTCGCTCGAGCCAAGTGTCGAGCGAGGGTCGAGCGGTCCAATCTGCTTGAGTTCGCTTGAGCCATGTGTCGAGCGAAAGTCGAGCGGTGCAATCTGCTTGAGTTCGCTCGAGCCATGTGTCGAGCGAGAGTCGAGCGGTACAATCTGCTTGAGTTCGCTCGAGCCATGTGTCGAGCGAGAGTCGAGCGGTCCAATCTGCTTGAGTTCGCTCGAGCGCCCTGTCGAGCGAGAGTCGAGCGGTGACCCCTGTTTTGACCATTGATCATCACATTTCAATCCTCTTCGCTTCAACACTTGTTACAACACTATTTTACACAGGTTTTCACAAGAATATGCCAATCAACTCATTTTTGCCTCAACAATCTCCCCCTTTGGCATTTCTGTGACAAAACCTCTAACCTATACATATGACTAATCCTAGCACACCCATCACTAGATTCAGATTCTTGAACACAATGAAATATTTCTGCACAACCTTACAAACGGTTAAACATATCGCACAAAGAATTGTTTGCAAATCACAAACTACAATTCATGAATAGATATGACACGTACAGGCTTTAGAAACAAAATATTTCATTAAACAATTAATCAGTAAAAGAGTTCAAGAACAATTAGTCACACAGCAGCAGTAAACAAGAGATATAAAATCAAAAGATAAAAACCAAAAACTAGCTGCTGTTCCCAAAACACAAGTGTTGCTACCAACTAACACTCCCCCTGAGTTAGTATACAAAAAAAATCAAAACTCCCCCTTAATCAGTACTCCCCCTTTTTGTCACAGGCTGACAAATGGTCTCAATCATCTGCATTACTGCCACCATCTTCATCGTCTTCGTTAAGAAGCTCTTCAATGTCATGGAAACGTTGGGTCACATGCTGCTGCAGGCTGTCAAACCGAGCATCCAACGTATCAAACCGGGCATCGAAAGTATCCAACCGAGCATCAAGGCGGGCTAAATACTCAAGAACCTGCTGAAGACTAGGCTCGGTCGAGCCGGGTGCCGAAGGAGATGGGGCCGAGCCAGACGGCTGAGAAGTAGATGGCCGAGAGCTGGATGGCTGAGAGCTGGAAGGCCGAGAGCTCGAAGGCTGAGAGGAAGGTGCGGGAGGATGCTCAACACGGATAGGGTGCGGAGTGGTGTGAGCACGACTAAGCTGCACCGTCCTACGACCAATGGGAGCCTTAAGTGCTATCCTAGGCTCTTGAGGGAGAAAGGCAACAGACTGAGAGAGGGCTATACGGGTGATGAGACAAGCGAACGGCAAACCAGTCCGTTTCTTGGAGGACTGAAATGCCTCAATTATGACCCGACACAGAAGAGCCCCTAGATCAAGAGGGACATCATTGATCAAGGCATAAAGAAGAATGGCGCGGTCAAGACCCACGTCACTCTGATGACCCGTAGGATATAAATTTGTAAGAACAATCCTACTCAGAATGAGGTTATCAGGCGTAAAAAGAATGGTTTGGAGAGGGCTCCTCCCTTCCCAATTACTGATCCCACCACAGAGACAGCTAGCAATAGCTTGTGAAGTAGGATGAGGCATCCGTGTATAGGGATAGTCAGGGTAAGGCACACGAGGGGCATTCAGCAAGTGTGCTATCATGCCCGGAGTCACCCGGAAGGTAATGTTCCGGAGACTCACGTCAAAGGAGTCATCAATGGAAATACCCCGTATGTTGGAGTAAAACTCCCGAACCATCTCCACAGAAGGAGTGGGATGACCAGTGGTCAAAGCCTGCCACTGGCGAGACTCAAATATATGAGGAGATTATGGTCTCAGAGAGCTCACCGAGGGAGACATCACGCTCAACAATGGGTGTACGTTGAGAAAAATTCTGAGTGTACAGCTCCTGAGCTTGTGCACTATGGAAATGAGCGTGAGCGGGTGCAGAAGGGTTGTTGCGAGGACGGACACGTCGAGACGACATGGCTTTTGGCTGTAGATAAAGTCAGAGACGTTAGACAAGGCTAAAGGTGATGTGACTCCTTGATGGATGCATGTCTAAAATGCCAAATGCATGAGAATGATAAAACTCACCAACTAATCATGTGATGGACATCCTAACATGACAATGCCAATCATGCCGACCAAGATAAACCTCAACCCAATTGCAAATTTAATTTAAGTGACCCAATGCCCTTTCTAACCAAAAACCCTTCAAACCCAATGCAATTCCAAGTCAAATGACTACCCAACACTAGGATATGCATGAAATGGGTATATGAACAATTCTATGCCAATGCATGATGAAAATGATTAAACAAAACTCATTTAGGCATTTCAACAAACACTTGGAGTGCATCCAAGTGGGAAATTCGGGCAACACCCCATGGGAGGTTCAAAAACCTCCTAAAAACAACCAAATAACCACAACAACTCCATAGGAGTTTCAACCAACCCAAAACAAAAGAGGGTTCAAGATTTCTCAGAACACACGAAATAAACGAAATAAACAATAACAATAATTCCCTCCAAAGAGAAGAAAAACCGAAACCCACGAAATAAACGGAAAACCCATAAAACAAACCCAAAAATAATCCAATAATCCGAAATAAAAACAAAAGGAAATGATTTTACCTTGATTGGAGAAGATTTCGGATGAGAAAACCGGTTGGAAATGGAGAGATTTGAGAGAAAACGCACGGGAGGAGTGTTTGGGAGAAAACTGTGCATTTCAGCTCGAGCGGCGCTGGGCTTTATACCAGACATTCGCTCGAGCGAACTTAAACCCTCGAGCGAACTGTCGAGCGAATGTCGCTCGAGCGGAGTCGAGCGGAGTGTCGAGCGAGACCTCCAGATTTTGCAATTTTACCCAGTTTTGAAACACACACCACTCACAAGACTCACATGACTTTGACAAACACTAGGGAAGTCAATTTTCAACCCAAGAATACATATCAAATGCAGAGAAGCATCATATTCTCACAAAACACGCAGGTAAAAACAAAGTATCTCAAGTAATGTAGACATGCGTGTTTAACCGGTCCTTGCTCAATCAAGAAATTTCAACCGATAAGCGTGAGCGGGGTTGGGCTGAACAAGAAATCATAAATGCTTGGGAAGCTCTTCCAAGACACAAAAAGTCAAACCCAATGCTGCTAGGACCTAAATCCTTCTGTTTGAATACTTGTTTCAGCATATTCTGTTTTTCACCTCTTTTTTTTTTTATTTTTTTTTTTTTTTTTATTTTACCAACATCACTTTTTCTTTTCCTTTTGATGTGCCATATTTTTGCACAAGAGAATCATGATGAGGTCATCTAGCCCGTGGTCAATTCTGTGTGCAAGTAGAGCTTCCTACCACCTTTGATTGCCTCCCCAATACTCACAAGTGGCGAAATGTCAATTAACTGAGCCAGGAGTGAAGTGTGTGATGCAAGTCATAAATTACACAAAATACTCATGTTTCAAACCTTTGTGAACCATAAGTATATGATACAAATCTCAAAAGATGCATGTCCTTAGATTTTACAATTAACAACCCCACCATTATATAGCACAATCATGGAGTGCATGTACGGACAGCAAACAGCAGCAAGGAAACTAGACAACTAACAAACACAAAATAAACACCAACACCAAAATAAAACAAAAAATGCATGTATGTATGTACTTCATGCAATGCATGTTTCAGTGCTCATGTCAAAGCACATACACCAATAGCCTTTCTAAGCAGTTCAAACCGAAGCCCATCCAAGGGTTTTGTAAAAAGGTCGGCTAGTTGATGTTCGGTGGGAACATACTCAAGAGTCACAACCTGTGTTTCCACAAGCTCCCGAATAAGATGATGTCTAATGTCAATGTGCTTAGTCCTAGAATGTTGAACAGGATTTTTTGAAATGTTTATAGCACTGGTATTGTCACAAAAGACGCTCATCACACCTTGGTCAATGCCATAGTCACATAGCATTTGCTTCATCCACAACAATTGCGTGCAACAACTTCCTGCAGCAATATATTCAGCCTCAGCCGTGGACATGGAAATCGAGTTTTGCTTCTTACTCATCCAGGCTACCAGGTTTGTCCCAACATAGAAACACCCACCAGAGGTGCTTTTCCTATCATCTGCATTACCTGCCCAATCAGCATCAGAATACCCTGCAAGTTCTGTATTAGAGTCTCGAGAATACCAAATCCCATAGTTAACTGTCTCATTCACATAACGAAGTATGCGTTTAACAGCTGTCAAATGTGATTCTTTTGGATTGGCCTGAAATCTTGCGCAAACCCCAACGCTAAAGGCTATGTCTGGTCTACTTGCAGTGAGATACAACAAACTCCCAATCATGCTCCTATACAATGATTGTTCAACATTCTTGCCTGACAGATCAGCGCTAAGCTTAACACTAGTGCTCATGGGAGTTCTAGCATGGCTTGTGCCATCTAATCCAAATTTTTTTATAAGATCCTTTGCATATTTGGATTGAGAGATGAACAACCCATCATTCAACTGTTTTACCTGAAGTCCCAGGAAAAAAGTTAGTTCACCTACCATGCTCATCTCAAATTCATTTTTCATTTCATTAGCAAACTCAAGAGCCAGAGAGTTAATAGAAGATCCAAATACAATGTCATCCACATAGATTTGGGCAACTGTTATGTCTTCTCCAGCTTTTCTAATGAACAGGGTCCTGTCAACATTTCCTCTCAGAAACTTACGGTTTTCCAGATAGGAAGTTAGTCTTTCATACCAAGCTCTGGGAGCCTGTTTCAGACCATAGAGGGCTTTCTTCAACCTGTAGACATGATTAGGATATTTTGGATCCTTGAAACCCTTTGGTTGCTCGACATACACTTCTTCTTGGAGAATTCCATTAAGAAAAGCACTCTTGACATCCATTTGATAGAGCTTGAAACACATGTGGCAAGCAATGCTTAATAGTATCCGAATTGATTCAAGTCTAGCAACCGGAGCAAAAGTCTCATCAAAGTCTATACCTTCCATTTGGGCATACCCTTGAGCAACTAATCTTGCTTTATTTCGCACGATTGTTCCATTCTCATCAGACTTATTCTTAAAGATCCATTTTGTGCCTACCACATTGTGACTTTCTGGTCTCGGCACCAAGTACCACACATCGTTTCTCACAAACTGATTTATCTCATCATGCATTGCATCCAACCAATTCTCGTCATCCAAGGCTTCTTCAACCCTTTTTGGTTCAATTTGTGAGATGTAGCTGGAGTGAGCCAGTTGACTTATCACTTTCCTTCTTAGTCTCATCCCTTCGTCTATGTTTCCAATAATGTTTTCTTGGGGATGATTCAACTTTACTCTTGAAGAAGGCTCTTTTTGACTACTCACTTTTTCATTTGAAAAGAACTCCAAGTTTTCTTGTAAATCATCAGAATCTTTTCTTTCAGTTTCACTTGTTGAATGAGATGGCTCATCCTTATTCAATTCTTTCTCTTGGAGCATCATTCACTATCACATTTATGGACTCTATTATAGTTCCAGTGCGCAGATTGTAACATCTATAGGCACGACTATTCCTAGAGTATCCAAGAAAGATCCCTTCATCACTCTTAGGGTCAAACTTAGCCAAGTTTTCCCTATCTCTCAGAATGTAGCATTTGCTTCCGAACACCCTGAAATACTTCACATTTGGTCTCTTTCCTTTCCACAGTTCATATGGTGTTTTAGAAGTGCTTGGTCTTGGATAGACTCTGTTCACAATATGACATGCTGTGTTTACAGCTTCTCCCCAAAAATGGGCAGGAAGAGTCTTACTGTGTAACATGACTCGAGCCATTTCTTGAATAACTCTATTCTTTCTTTCGACCACTCCATTTTGCTGTGGGGTGATAGGGGCAGAAAATTCTTGACTAATGCCCTCTTCATCACAGAAACTCTCAAGATTTGAATTGTCAAACTCTCTTCCATGATCACTCCTAATTCTGACTATCCCCTTTCCTTGCTCATTCTGAAGTTTCTTGCACAAGGTTCTAATCACATTAGGAGCTTCAGCTTTTTCTCTCAGAAATTCTACCCATGAATATCTGGTAAAGTCATCCACCATTACCAGAATGTATTTCTTTCCTCCCAGGCTTTCAGTCCTAGAGGTCCCATAAGGTCAATGTGCAATAACTCCAATGGTTGTTCAGTTAGGATAGCCGTTGTTTTCTTGTGAGCTGTTCTAACTTGTTTTCCCAATTGACATGACTCACACACCGGAGTCTTCACTTTACCCAGCTCAGGCATTCCTATCACCATCTCTTTCCTGGCAATTTTGGACAGATTTTTATGATTCACATGTCCAAGTCTTTGGTGCCACAAGTCTGTAGCATCACTCTTAGCACTATTGCAACTATGCTGAAGACTAGGACTGATGCCATAACAATTGTCAGACGTCCTTGTTCCCTGCATCATACAATTTCCATCCTTATCTGAAACAATGCATATTTCTTTTGAGAAACGAACTTCAGCACCATTATCACACATTTGACTTATACTGAGAAGATTTGCTTTTAATCCATCAACAAACAGCACTTCTTTCAAGATGGGTAGTCCAGGTATTTCAATTTCACCCTTTCCAATTATCTCAGCTTTTCCACCATCTCCAAAAGTTACTGTTCCACACTTGTACTCCTCAACAGCTTTGAATAGGCTTCTATCACCTGACATGTGACGTGAACATCCACTATCAAGATACCACACATAGGTGTCTCTAGCCTTTAGAGCAATGTGTGCCACATGACATGTGTTTCTTTCTCCAGTTCTGACCCACATCTTTCTAACTTTTGGAAAACCACCCTTTTTGGTAGTTGACAGTTGGTCTAGCTTGACATTTAGCATCTCATTTTGCCTAGTCAAGGCCATGACTTGACTCCAAAGATTCAGATGCCCTCTTTTTGGCTGTCTATCTCCATTTCTCATGGGATTCTTCTTAAGCTCATAGCAATTTGGTCGGATGTGACCAGCCCTACCACAATTATGACACACCCGGTTTTCTTTGCTGTCTCTTTGTCTCCTGAACGATGAGATATTCTCATACTTGATGAATCTTTTCAGCTTAAAACAATCCGTTGCAACATGACCTATTTTACCACAGTGGTGACAAATAGGACTTCTAGCTCTTGGTTTCACGTGAGACACAGCACCCATTTGGATATTTGAGGATTTCTTGCCATTTTCAGATGGGTGAGTCTTCCCATTGACGATTGATTCACGAACAAACACAGTTTTCTTTTCCTTTTTGTGGGAGACCTTTGAGCTAGTTGCAACCTCAGATTTTATTGGATCATATCCTAATCCACTCTTGTCACTCGGAAGCTTTCCAAAGCTTAGGATTTCATCCAATTTTTGCTTCCCATTGGAGAAGGATTTCAGTTTTTCCTTCAGCAAAGTTATCTCACTTTCTTGAGCTTTTAACTCATCTTCCAAACTCACATTCTTCATTTTAAACTGATCAGCTAGAGCAATGGCTTCAGTTAATTTCCCTTGAAGCTCTTCATTTTCTTGTTTGATGAGGTCTATCTCTTGAATGTGAACTTTGTTGAGTTTCCTCAGTTTGACACAGTCCTTGTATAGTTTCTCATATACTTCTTGCAGCTCTTCTTCATACTCAGATTCATTTTCAGACAAGTTCTCCTCATCCGACATGTTTTCACTGTGTTGACTTTTGCTATCTACCGAGACAGTGAATGCCATGTAATTCAGATTTCTTTTTGGAGAAGAGTTTCCTGAGGAATCACTTGACTCCGACTCGCTCTCACTTAGGGATGCCAGTTTTGCCCTTTCTTTTGCCTTCTTGTAGTTTGCACATTCCAGCCGAATGTGTCCAAAACCATGGCATTCATGACACTGCACACTAGACTGACCCTTGTCTCTATTTGTTCTAGTGTGCTTCTCAGAGTTTCTATCCTTGTTCCCTGAACTCGAGCCTCTATTGTATTTTTCAAACTTTTTCTTTTCAAAACTCTGATTCTTCTTATTTCTAGCCACAAACATTTTCCTGAATTTCTTAGCATAGAATGCTAATTCTTTGTCATCCATAGCCAAATCATCAGATGACTCATCTGACTCCTCTCTAACAGTATTGAGAGCTATGGACTTGTGCTTCTTGTCTACTGGAAGAGTATGTTCATATGTTTGGAGAGAGCCCACCAACTCTTCTATTCTCATAGCGTCCACGTCCTTGCTTTCTTCAATAGCTGTGACCTTAGGACGAAATCTCTCAGGAAGAGATCTGAGAACTTTTCTCACAACTCTATTCTCAGGAATTCTATCCCCTAGATTAAATCGAGAGTTGACGATATCATTTAACTTGGCATAGAAAGCATCAAATGTTTCATCATCCTTCATCCTTAATTCTTCAAGCTAGTGGTCAACATTTGAAGCTTAGAGTTCTTTACAGCCTTGGTACCTTCATGAGTGATCTCAAGAATATCCCAAGCTTCTTTGCAATTTTGGCACATTGATATTCGTTTAAACTCTTCCTGGGACACAGCCATGAAGATTGCATTCAGTCCTTTGCTATTCCAGCCACATTCACTTATTTCATCTCTGGAATAATTTTCCACACTTTTGGGAGTTTGAACTCCATCAACAATAACTTTTGGTTCCGTCCAACCATTTGTTACGGAAAACCATACTCGTTCATCAACAGATTTCAAGAAAGCTCTCATTCGAACTTTCCAATAAGCATAGTTGTTTCCATCAAAATATGGTGGAGATGTAAGTGATTGAGACCTATCCATTTAAAACCACTACGGCAGGATCACACTCAGGAACTGAATCCTAGCGGAGTGAACCCGCTCTGATACCAATTGAAAAAGCAGTGGTTCTACACAACACTTCACCTAGAGGGGGGGTGAATAGGTGTAATCCGATTTTTATGGTCTTTTTAAAAAGATAGTTAAACAACAATTAATCAAAGCAGTAAACAACATAAATAATCAACACAAGATTTTGTTCACGGAGTGGAAACTCATTTGAAGAACGTCTTCAAAATCTAAAACCACTCCGGGTGTAAGACACCACCTCAAATCCACTATAGAAAATTTAGTTTGTTACAACCAATTTAGAGACACTCACAAAACCTTTGTAGTAGCTAAACTTGGCTTGCAACACCACGAGCGACCCACTCGATCTCTACACGCATGTAGTGTCGGAACTCCGACCTTTCTATAGCTTCCCACGAGAACCTCTCGATCTCTGCATCACCAGCAGCTCCGGACTCTTCCGGCCAACGAACTTGTCCACTCCAATGGACTCAACTGAAGTTTGATGTTGAATGTAGTGTGGTGGAGATGTGTTTATCCAAGAGAGAATCAATCAAGTGGGGGAGAGATTGCTCTAAATGTTCTTGGAGGCCCTTAGGGTTTTTGCTCTGATTCTCCACACTAGAACAGCAGAAAAGCTTTTCTATTTATAGTACCACTCAAATGAGGCGCATTAAAACCCTAGGTTTTAAGTCATCTGGAACATTCGCTCGAGCGGAGTGTTGAGCGAAGGTCGAGCGCCGAAATCTGTCTAAGTTCGCTCGAGCGGAGTGTCGAGCGAAGGTCGAGCACCGAAATCTGTCTAAGTTCGCTCGAGCCAAGTGTCGAGCGAGGGTCGAGCGGTCCAATCTGCTTGAGTTCGCTCGAGCCATGTGTCGAGCGAGAGTCGAGCGGTCCAATCTGCTTGAGTTCGCTCGAGCGCCCTGTCGAGCGAGAGTCGAGCGGTGACCCCTGTTTCGACCATTGATCATCACATTTCAATCCTCTTCGCTTCAACACTTGTTACAACACTATTTTATACAGGTTTTCACAAGAATATGCCAATCAACTCATTTTTGCCTCAACATATGCCAATTATACCCAACCTGTGGCATGCATTTCATTAATGCCTAGGTGTGATTTCAAGTATTCAACCTCTATGGATGCATGTGTACTCAAATACATCAAGTGGAAACCATGAATATAACCATAGGGACAATTTAAAACCTAAGCTCAGGTCATAAAAGTTCATCTCAACACTTAAAACTTAGTGTATTAACCTTGCATGATGTTTACAGCTTTGTTCACCAAGGAGTGTTTTAAAACTTAATTAAATCATGCATTTTCATTCGTATCCCAATCACAAGGCCTTTCTAAATTCTCATTATTCAAGTCTAAGCATATTAACCAAAACTTCATGATTTAAACTTAAACTAAGCAAAACCGAAACACGCTTGATGATCAACCCAAGATATGAATTTAAAACCTATCATGGCATGCTTTCAACCTCAAATTCAAACCTTCAAAGTTCATTCTAAGACATTAGTGAATCTTATAAAATCATATAAAGACCTGCCATAGCTAAAACTTCCATCCAAAGTATTTTATGCATTTAATACTTCCAAATTAACCCAATTTGAAGGAATTCCTACCAAGATGATAGATCCTGCCATAGCTGCCTTTACATGAGCTTCGGGTAACCAAATATGGAGGGAAGAGAAAGCTACCTACCTTAGAGAGCTACAAGTCCCATTAAGGTATGAGGCTGTGCTGCAATGAGCCTATGGGTGCAGGGGCTGCTTTTGTTCAAATTTTTAAACAAAACAAAAATCATTTCCAAGAGGAAATCATGCTAGAGTTGACTCACTAAAAAATGAGTAGCACAAAAGCTATCCCAAGTGCAGGAGGATGTCGTGTAATAATTATGAATAAAATTTCTAGATCGTCTCCTCAGGGAAAGTTGTTTAAATCCAAACTCGTATAAAATGGTGAAAATTTTTACAAACAAAAGTGGTGGTATGTACAATGAATGGAATGATGCAACGGAAATAAAAAGGGCACTAGTCATAGACTAGATTCATACTTTTGGATTTTTTTGAGTGTCGAAATGGAATGTAAAAGACTAACAAATTGAAATTAATAATTAAGGATTCAACTACGCTAAACAATTTTAATTAATCTGAAAATTAAATAATAAAACTAAATTTAATCTAAAATGTAATAGGAATGCATATTTAATGGAAGTTTAAAGAAATAAGAAAAATAACTAACATAAAATAAAATAAATAGGAAATAAAATGCCCAAACTTTTAGTCCAAAAATATCAAGAATACACCATAAATTTCAAATTGAAATTAAATAAAAAATAGGGAATGAAAAGATCAAGCCAAATGAACGGAGATGGAGATTGAAAGTAGTGGAGGAGGCTAGACTGTAGCAGCAATTGGACCACTCAAGGAGTTCTTTAATGGTGCTGCAGTGTAGACCCAAAACAAATCTGTCTCCATGTGCGTAGAAGACCAAAATACCAAAAATAATTTCTTTCCGTGCAGCGTGACCTTCTCTTCAAAAACCCAAGGAACTGCAGCGTGAAAAATGCCCAAGAGAATTAATGTTGAAGCCCTGAAAAATGCCCCAGCCAAAACAATAGTGTGTGGCACTCTAATGAAATAAAAAAATGAAAAGCCCTTCTCCAAGTCGTGCGGCTGAAAATGCCCCAAGAGAATTAAAATTGTTATGTGCGGCGCCTTTGAATATAATGCCTCCAATATAATAAAGTAGTCTCTCCATAGGTGAAAGCCTCCATGTGCAATTCATTCCGTGTGGCTCTAATGAATTAATCCAAGAGATAATATTGGGTGCCGTGCTCTTTTGAAATCCAAAAAGCATCCTTTTTAGACTAATCAGTATGCCCTTTTTTGCTTTTTGATTTTTTTGACTTTTCTCTTTTCTAATTTTTGTATTCCTTGGACCTAAAAAGAAAAGGAAATAAGAAAAATAAAAATAAAAAGAAAGAATAGAATATCAAAAATATGTTATGCATTTAAAGGAACATTGTTCAATTAAATTACATGTTATAATATTAAGCAAAAACCATGTTATTTATCAATTTAAATCACAACTTATATTTATGCATCTTAATCATTTTTTCATCTAAAACCAATAATAATGAAATCAAAAAATTAAAATATATTGGTTCTAAATGTATAAAAATATGCAATATTTCAGCTCAATCAAGAGTCCAATGGGTGATTCCACCAAGCTAGCTAGTTTTTGCTTTGTTGTTTGTCTCATCTTTGTGGTCCGTTTTACAAGTATGATGGCCTCCATTTGGATCCTTTTCAAGTGAGGAAAGAAGACTTGAATAGCTGCCATGTGATCATACATGAGTAGAAAATGAAAGGAAGTAAAGTGATAGTGGTTTAGCTGAGTGACATGTGCAACCATCTCCCTTTACCAATCGGTTTGGCTTTCTTTGGGGGATAAAATGACAAATAAGCTTTTTAGTGCCTTGAAGTGCTTCTTTGGGATTGGAGGGCAAGGGTGGTGGCATGTGGGAATTTCTCAAGGAAGAGTAGAAAAATCATGAAAAATACTAAAGGCACTTGGTTTGGTTCCAACTAGTTTTCTTAAGGAAATGTTTGGACTTTGGTTCGGTTTCTTGGAGAAATTTCACCCAATGATAGGTCTGGACCATAAGTCATGAGATGATGTGTGATTGAGGAAATTATAAATGAAAATATGATGGAAATGACAAGGGCTAGGGACTGATTTGATGAAGTACACATGGTGATGCATCAAGGTGCCGATTAGTGATCATTTGGGTATTGACATGGCTTTGCTTCTATTGACATGTGTTGGATCAAGTCTAAACTTCTAAATTAGTCTAAGAATAAGACAAATCAATAAATATCAGATAAAAAAAAGTGAGAAATAATTTGAAGAAAAATTAAGTTGAAAACATGGTTTAGAGGTCACTAATCATGTGTAAGTTTATTAATGCCCTTAACGTAGAAGCTTAATTATGATCATGTGGGAACCTTAGGGGCTTGTGTTACTTCTTGGTCTTGAGGAAAACCAACGGTATAGTGTATGTGGACTTCAGTTAAAGTGTAAAAATTGAAGACAAGGCTTCTGGGCCTTTATGGGCATGAAGGGCCATTTGTGTAAGTCTCTTCATTGTGAGCTTTAGGTGTGGGCTATTGATTGGACCATATGTCCAGATTTGAGGGCTCATCTAAGGCCTCAAAGGCCTACTAAGATGGGGTCCAAATAACATGTCTTTCTAAGATTGGGCCAAAGGCCTTTACTATCACCAAGTTAGGCCCAAAGACTTCATGCCTTTTACACATTTGGGCCTAATTACTAAGGCTCCCTAAGAAAGGTTTACAACTTCATAAATCCTAATGGGTCTAGGTTATGGCACCTATTCTTAACCCATCATATCTTTAATAATTGAGGGCCCTTAATTAAACACTCTTGGGCTCACACCTAAATCCATCCATACTTGGCCCTGTGCTTAGCCCAATAATAATGTCAAGTGTCATTCCACTATTGGCTCCTTGGCAATTAAAATAAAATATAATGCTAGAGTCCTTCCAATAATTCTAACTAAAATTAAAAAAAAAAAAAGGATTCTCATGCTAAAAACAAATTCCTCAACAATAATAACAATCTTTCGCTATCTAAGATTAAAGAAACTAATGGTGAAGTCTTAATGGCCTTTTTAGGTAGGGTGTTACAACTACACTAGTCGGGCCTTTCAGGGTGCCAAAGTGTTGCGCCTAAACTTTAACTCAAATTAATGAACCAAAATTTAGTGCAGTTTTACCTGTAAGTATACAGGTGTTGTAGTACCTTACAGGATCGAATCCACAGGGATTGACTAATGTGAAAAATTCTCTCAAACAAATGAAAATAAAATACTAAAAGAGATGTGTAATTGAAACTAAAATGAGATTATAGAAATGATGATTTTTATCGTGACAAAACAAAACTAAAATGATAAGCTGTATTGATATGAAAAAAAAAACTAAGGTTTCGAGGATCCGTTTAATAATTTAAAATATTGTTTCCGATCGAATTACTTCAATTAAACTAGAATAATGATTCCCTTTAATTGGAAAATTTAGCATTTAAGATCAAGAAAATAATTACTAATGATTGAGCTTGAGTGATCGATGATTAAAACGCTTACAAATTTATTTGACTATCACAGGGATTTCTCAAGCATTCACTGTATTCGGAAATCACAATGAATCAAGATAAATATATAGATAATCAAATTATCCAATAATAAAATCATTCAATCGATTAAACTCACAAAATAAATTCGTCGACGATCCGAAAACAATTTTCAAATCATTAAACTTCACCTCTAACATTAGTATTCAAATTTAGCCGACCATGTTTAACACAAGCGCTATAAAAATCAAATGAACATTTTTCATGAAGATATTAAAATAAAACACAATAAAACAACACACAAGAAGAAAAACAAAGATGCTGAACTGCCAAATGAAAAATAAAATAAACTGCAGAAAAATAAAACCAAAGCCGTGGCCGATAAGCAGCACCACGCTGACTCCACCAAACAATAGATCCAGAGAATAAACAAAAATTGAAAACGAGTAAGTGAAAACCTGCTACTCAAGGTTTGAACCAAAAGAAAGTTTAAATGAAATAAAGAGCCGACCACAATGGTCTGTAAACAAAAGCAGAATGCAAGAAAACTTAAAAAAATAAACGACCAACTCCCTTTCCGTTCGTAAAAAACTATGGCTCCGTTCGGTACTCAGGTTCAGCCTCAACCTCAAGTTCAGCTGCCGAAGCTCCTGCATGTGTGTGCCATTTTTCTCAGCTTTTCGTCCAGCATAAAACTGCCAAGAACTTCAGTTTATCCGTCCTCCTTCACAGCCCAGCTTCTCCAGCTCCCTCAGGTGCACAGTTCGTCCCAATCCAGCTCCAAACGTATAATCACCCCTTGCCGAAAACTCCAAGCGAAATGGCCCCTTGCTTCATCCATACGAAAATGAAATATGGTTCTGTAGCTACTCTGTTTCTCTCACTAAAAACAGAGCAGAAAAATGGTTCCTCCTAACGTCCACCTCTCCTCCGTTCCTTCTCTCTTTATTTTTTCAGTTCTTTATTTTTTTCTTTTCTTTCCTTCACTCCCCAAACCCCCTTATCTCCTTTCTTTCCACCACCCGAAAATAACTCTGTTTCTCTCCGTTCAAGCCAGAGAAAACTCTCACCCAAATGAAGAGTTACGTCCCAGACGAACCCCTTGTTCCCTCTACGTAAACTCTACTCTCTTTTCCTCTTCTATATTTTTTTTTTCCGTAAACTTCGCTCCCTCTCTGAACGTAAAACTCCTTCCACCTTCCCCCCCAGTTCTGTCCGTCCAAGGCTAGTGGAAGCCTACGTAAACTCTCCTCCTTTTTCCCAGTCCCCAAAACCACCAAAAACTTCTAGACGAAGTGTCTATCCCCTGGTCCGAGAATCCTCTTCTTGTCCGAACGTCAACTTCTTTCCGTAAATGTTGAAAAACATGCACTCGTGTACGTCCCACTTCCCCTTGGACGTAAACTCCATTTTTTTCTTTTCTGTTTTGTTTTCTTCCGTATAAACTTCTTCTTCTGCTTTCGGTTCCGTTTATGTTGACAAGTTTGCATCCCATAGCAAGAAGCCTCCACGTCCAGGCCACCCTTCCGTATACGTCCAGAAGTCATCTCACCAACAAACTCCAGCCAATCACTCCAGCACGTCTCCAATTTCAGCACCGAAACCGTCCCATCTCCACGTAAACTTGTCATGCTCTCTTTCCGTAAATCATCTTCTTTGTGAATGTCAACTTTCTCAAGCCACCTCCAACCGAAATCTTCTTTGAATTTTATTTGAACTAAAAAAAATAATACTCGAAATAAATTAAAAGGAAAATAGATTATTAAATATGTGAGGAAATATTTTCTAATTAAATCATAGTTATAGAATTAAGCATAAACATGATATTAATCAATTAAAAATCACAACTCGAATTTATGCTTATTAACTATTTTTTCATCTAAAACCAATAATAATGTCACGAAGCAATTGAAATACATTGGTTTTAAATAGATAAAATATGCAATTTTACAGCTCAAACACAAAGCATACCCATGCATAAAGTAACTTATCTTTGCATTGGTAACAATAGCCAAGCGACTACGGCCATACTTCCAAGCTCACCCCGTACGGGTCCTCACAGAAAATCCTCCAGCGACCAGGTGTATCAAGATAGTTGATCAAATGGGCCATGGAGCTAAGTGAGTTTGACATTGATTATGTCCCTCGAAGCACTTTGAGGGGACAAACGCTGGAAAAATTTGTGTCCAAATTTACTGGCTTCCCTAAGGAGCCACAATATGAACCCTCCATGAATCCCTGGCATGTATTCACAGATGGCTCATCATGCCCCCAATAAGGGAGCATATTGTTTCTAATTGAGGAAGGGAACACAACTACGCCATCCGATTGGTGTTCAAAACCACCAATAGTGAAGCAGAGTATGAAAAGTAATTGGATATGCTAACAATTGCTGCATCTCTAGGGGTCGAGGAGATAGAAGCTAGAGCAGATACGTAGGCTAAGTCAGATGAGAGTTCACTGCAAAAATGAGAAATTGAGAAAATATTTACAGGTGGGCGAAAAAAGACGTGCCCACTTTTGATACTTCCAAATCCAGCAAGTGCCAAGGACCAAAAATCAAAAAGCCGACAGACTAGCCAGAGCTACATCAAGACAAGGAGGTTACTCCCTACCCAAGGAGATGATAGTTAGAATTGTTGAAGTCCCAGCAACAGGGCTTGGAGCTTTCAAAGTAAAAGAAGTAGTACCTGAATGGGCCAAAGTGATAGCAAGATACCTAGAAGCTGATGAGCTGCCAAAAGATAAGGTAAAAGCAAGAAAAATCAAAAACATAGCGGCGTGGTTCACTTTGGTGAATGTCGTTTTGTATAGGCGGGGTTACTCTAATCCCCTCCTAAGATATAATTCACAAGGAGGTGTGGTATGTAGTGGCGCTTTTATGGATGCAAAAACCATTTCAATGGAAGATCGTTGGTGGCAAAGGTTGTGAGGGCAGAATACTATTGGCCTCACACTTTTACAGATGTAGAAAAGTTTGTCAAAAATGCCAAAAATCCCAAGAATTCTCCAGGATACCTCACTGTCCGCCTAAGAAGCTGAATCTATCATGTCGCCCTGGCCTTTTATGCAGTGGGGAATTGACTTGATTGTGCCTTTTCCCCATGGCAAGGGTGGGGTAAAGTTTGTGGTAGTGGTGGTGGATTACTTCATTAAATGGGTAGAGGCAGAACCCTTGGCGACCATAACAGTTGATTGAGCTGAGATATTGCATATTTTAATTATTTAAAACTAATGTATTTTAAATTCTTCATGACATTACTATTGGTTTTAGATGAAAAAATGGTTAATAAGCATAAATATGAGTTGTGATTTTTAATTGATTGATATTATGTTTATGCTTAATTTTATAACTATGATATAATTGGGCAATATCTCTTCATATATATAACATATTTATGATATTTATTTTTTTTCATTTCAATTTATGTTTGAGTGTTATTTTTATCTACTTATTTTCAGTTTAAATAAAATTCACATAGAATCTAAGACAAGATAATTTTTCGGTGATTGTTTATAGATGCACACAAACATTAGTGAAAACACACAAAACATGATTAAAGGAGGAGAGCCGTGCATTGACTTGTAGAGAGTGACAAAAATTGGTGGTAATTCAAAGCCAAGGGAATCAGCTGGATTAATCTAATTGGCTGGTTCTACTCTTTTATGTTGGAGTAGAGACGTGAGGAAATTGAAATGGAAGGAGAAGTGTCATGCTTGAATTTTCAACCAAGGGAAATGTGCTGCTCTTTCTCCACCGAATTGCTCCATCAATTGATCACTAAAAAGTCATAAAATTCTGCTTCTATCTCCACCGAATGTGTGCTGCTGTCTACACCAATTTCTTTCCACAATTTAATCATTGAAAAAGTCAAGAATGAAGGCTACTTCTCCACCGAATTGCTCCATCAATTGATCACCAAAAGGTCATAAAATTCTGCTGCTCTTCCCACCATTTTCTGCTGCTGTCCTTCCACCGAAATGTTGCAACAAATTGAGCAACAAAAAGTCATCCAACATGTGATGATTTTCCACCGAATGTGTGCTGCTGTCTTCACCAAATTCTTTCCACAAATTGATCATCGAAAAAGTCAAGAATGAAGGCTGCTCTTTCCACCGAAATTCAGATGCTTCTCCACCGAAAATTCTGCATCAATTGATCATTGAAAAAGTCAAGAATGAAGGCTGCTTCTCCACCGAATTGTGCTGCTATTTTTCCACCAAATTGGACATTCAAGAAGTGGTAGATGGGTTCTTTAAATAGGGGTTGGACGTGTGGAGTAAGGGAGGAACTTTTATGCTTTGTTTTAGTGTTGTTCTTATGTTCCTTAGCAGTTTTTTTTAGTGAAGTTGTTGCTACTTTAATTCTTGCATGAAGTTTTGGTCAAGTTGTAATTTAATTGTTGCTAAGTTGATTTTTAAGTTGGTTAGTAGGTGGGGATGTGTGAATGAAATAAAGATGGAGTTGTGTTGAAATGCAAAATTCAAGTCTTAGTATTCGGAATTTTTTTTTCTTTTGGTTGCAATGCTATGTTGTTTTAGAGTTTTTATTAAGTGTGCTAAGAATTGCTTTAGAATTTTATTTCATTAAGTGTAATACTTTAAATTCTAGCAAGTGTGTTAGTTAATTTCAAGAAGTAAAAGAGTTGTTCTAGAGTTTTCATTAAAGGTTTGGAGATTAATTTTCAAGAGTGTTACATAAGAAGTTGGTTCTTTTTGTTTTGAATTTCAATTGAATGGTGAAGGGGAATTTTCCACCATACTTTTCGTTCTCTATATATATATATTTTTTAAAAGTTTATAGAATACTTTTGAGATTTTTAGCTTAGAAGTTTGGGCAATTTATTTTCTGTTTACTTATTTCGTGTTATTTATTTTTCGCACTTCTTTAATCTTTCTTTTCTTTGAGCATTTTCAATTTTCAGTTTGTATTTTATTAATTACTTTCTAATCTAGTTTAAATTCTTAATTTAGTTTTATTAATTTCTGAATTGAATCTATTAGTCATTTACATTCAAATCCGACAATTAAAACAAATCTAAAAATATGAATCTAGTCCATGACTAGTAACCTCTCTATCCATTGCACATACCATCCACTTGTTTTCTCTTTGTGAAGTTTTTCACACTTTTTCAACGAGTTTAATTTTTTGAGTAACTTTCCCTGAGGAGACGATTTAGGAATTTATTCCTTATTATTACACGACATCCTCCTGCACTTGGGAGAGCATTAGTGCTACTCATTTTTGAGTGAGTCAACAGTGAACGGCATCACGTGTTTCTGGTGGAGGGCAATTGTGTGCAAATTTGGAGTTTCCCAAGTAATTATATCATATAACAGGCGATAGTTTGACTGTGATCATTCTTGTGATTGGTGCCGAGAGTTGGGGATTGAGGTTAGATATTCATCCCCAGACACCCATTGTCTAACAAGCAAGCCGAGGCACTAACAAAGCTCTGCTTGGCATCCTCAAAAAGAAGTTAGGCGACAGGAAGGGAGCGTGTGCGAAGGAATTTCCGGGAGTGCTTTGGGCCTACCGGACTACAGTGAAGACCCCAACAGGAGAGACCCGCTTCACCTTACCTACGAGCATGAGACTATCTTGCCCATGGAAATAGGGATGCCCACATATTGTGTTCAACACTTCAATCAGCTAGAAAGAGAACTCGGCCTTTTGGAAGAAATAAGATTGAAGGCAAAGATAAAGATGGTAGCCCATAAAAGGAAGGTGGAGCAAAGCTTCAATCGGAGAGTCCGCCCTAGTCCTTTAAAGTAAGGGATCTGGTACCCAAGCAGACTGGGGTGATGACTCAGAATGAAGGAAAGCTTGGCTAGTAGTGGGAAGGGCCCTATGTAGTCATGGCCAGTGGTCACCCAAGATCCTACTGACTCAAGAGTGTGCAAGGAAAGGAACTACTTATGTGACACCCCCAAATTCCGCTTGGGATCGGATGAACATTTGATGCATCGAGACATGTAACACAAGGTTACCTGCCCCCGTTCATGACATATAAGATGCAATGTTCCTAACATGCAACTAGCATTATGCAATATTCACAGCGGATAAATTTTTTCTTTAGCAATACTATGCACCAAATTGAAAATATCTCAAATACTTAAAACATACTTTATATATAATGACATACTACATAACTAAGATCACAACACTAGTCCAGATCGGTTTTGATCAAAAGAGTACTAGAGATTCAACTCTATAGATACAAGTAGTAATTTAAATTAACTGCTATACTATTATCAATGTCGCACTGTCACTTAGTCAACCGTTTCCAACTAGTGGATCCCTTGCTCTCCGTCAGATCCTGCAACAAGATCTATCATTCGGAGGGAATGGTAGTTAGGACTACCACAATAAGATTTGATTACAAATCTCAGTAAATTAACATAAAACCTCTACACAGGTTAATGATGCATGCATGGCAGTAAAAGCACGAATGCATAATCACAGTTATAAGTAAGCATAACATAACTTAACAAAAAACATAGCACAACTTCACATAAAACATCACATAACTGACATAACTTAAACTGAAACGTGAACTGAACTTGACTTGCTTGACATGAACTTGAACTAAGACTTGACTTAACATGAACTTGAACTAAGACTTAACTTAACAGGAACTTGATCTGAAACTTGACTTAACATGCACTTGATCTAAAACTTGACTTAACATAAACTTGAAATCTTGCTTCTTTAACTGCTTAAACTCAACTTCTTGACATGAACTTGAACTTGAACTGAAACTTAACTTAGCATAAACTTGATCTGACTTCTTTACTTAACATGAACTTGGACTTGAATTCTAACAATCAAAATGATTCCGCCAATTGTTTCGTCAGGAATAGTGAACAATCATTATGATTCCGCCCAACATATTTCATTAGAAATACTCAGACAATCAGAATGATTCCATCATGAGTATTTTAAATCACGTACCCTAACAATCAAAATGATTACACTAGAAATACCCAATAATACTCTAATAATCAGAATGATTACATCACTAGTATTTTAAATCACGTACCCTAGCAATCAAAATGATTACATCAAGAGTACCTAGTAATACTCTGATAATCAGAATGATTACATCACGAGTATTTTAAATAAGATACCCTAACAATTAAAATGATTATACTAGGAGTATCTACATAACTAAACTTGAACTGAATTCTAACAATCAAAATGATTTCGCCAAAAGTACCTCTTGTGAATTACAAATGGAGATACTCGGACAATTATAATGATTACATCGTAAGTATCCTAGATATAACTGACTTGAATGTAACTCGAAAGACATGACTTACTTGAGATAGAAACATTTCGTAACATGGCATAACATGTAACAGACAACATATTTAATATGACATACTTGCAACAGTGAATATTACATGAATTAAAATACATGTAATAGATGGCATACTTAACATGATGTACTTGTAATGTATAGCAATACGTGACAGAATATCTTGTATAACAGATGAATAATTCGTGACAAAATAAATTCTGTGTAACAGACAAATGTGTGATAACTTGACATGGCATATATCATAACATACCTACATACACTGTAGTTCATTTACTTATCATTCATACACAATAAATTTCTAGTAAGTTAAAAGCTAACTTATATCGGTCTTCGTGTTTTCTAATCAATTTTAAGTGTGATCATGAGGAACTGAAAGTAGTGATTTCTAAAAGTTAGAAATTAATCACTAAAAATTAAAAATATAGAAAAATACTAACATAGATCAAAATTACCATTTTACCCCTACTTAAGAATTTTGCATACTAACTCCAAAAATCACCAAAATTTACATACCTCATGTAAATTTTGTCATAAACTCAAATATCAAATCAGAAAAATTTAATACTAAAAAAAATCATAAAAATTCTATAGGGGCCGGAACTTGCATAGGCTTTTTCCTTTATTTTTGTTGCAATTATTTCAATTTCAAAACTCATTATCAAACCAAATTTTTGCACCAAAAATCTTTCTATCCTAAGTTTAAAAACATACTTGAAACACCCACTAAAATATGCTAATCATCAACACCAAACTTTTAGAAAAAAAGATTCAACTTTTTAACTAAAAATGCAAACTATTGAATCAAATGATTTGATCTATTTCCAAGCATCTCCCAGAATTTCAAAAATATAAATATTTCTTCTAACATATTCATAACATATTCTTAAGAATAATCATGTTTTGAATCATCAATAAAAGTCATCAAAATCACTAAAACAATACTTGGAATTTTTGGTTTCTATCTAAGTTCTAAAAACATAATTTTGTTTTTAACTTGTTTTGATCCACCTTCTGATCCATGACTTATAAAGATGTGATTTCAAAATAAAACATCAAATGATTTAAAAAGGTTTCCTAAAAAATATCTAAGCTTCTAATTTAAGATCACATGGTTAAAAATAACCAAAACATAAATTTAGACAAGAACATCTACACTTTGGCCTATCCGAATATCTGTTTGCATAAAATTTCATATCTTTGAAACTAAGATCAAATATATTCAAAATAATATTCTAACATGTATGTAAGAGACTTAGTATCCTCCAATAAAATTATCAAAGCCATTGGAATTGGTTTAAACCCACCAAAGATTTAAATTTTCTCAAAATAGAAACAGTTTTTCCTCTTCCAGTTTTTAAGTTTCTAGAGCTAAGAAACTCTTTCATCAAAATCTTTAATCATGCAAAAAATACTCAACAAATAATCATATACACATGTTAAAAATTCTCCATAAAAATGTCGGACCAAGATCTATCCATTAGCTTGGTCAAAAACTCCAAAATATAACGTACTCTTCAGTTTATTGCCCAGAATGACCTTTCTAGGATTTAAACAATATTTAACTGACCAGATGATCTTAAAATGAAATAAATAAGATATCTTCATAAACTAGACTAAAAAAAGAACAACTTTTATGAAGAAAACTTTGTGAGAAAACACTTATAAGAGTTTCGAAATGGGTGTGCAATAGAACTTCTAAAAGCTATCTGAGAGAGTTTTTGGCTTTCTTTCCAAGGAATGTGGGAACAAGAGATGGGATAATTGTGAAATGAGCTGGAAGACTTCTTGGATAAGTGAGGGATGAAGAGAGGGCTGAGAGTGAGCTTGAGTGTTGCTCTTGATAACCCAAAAAGGTGGACAAAACTATCCCAAGATATTTCCTCATGGTGGAGTATTGAGTTGAAAGAGTGAGGTGGCCCCTTTAACTTATCCCTTCTAGAACCTTCTAGGCCCCTTTTTGAAAGATCTGGTCTGCCAAGTGAGGGTGCAAAACTGAGCTAGGAAGCAATGCTAATGAGGCCAAATTCGTGGACCTTAATGGGCCTAAGCCGAATGGGCCTCAATTTGGGGTTTTAAGAGGCCTTGGGTTGCTATCAATCCCAAATGTAATTTCTCTTGGCCCAATAAAATATTCAAAGTTAAAAATGTTGGATATTGATGTTTTAACATAAATTTGAAAGATTAATAGCATGTGGAAGTAATTTAATCAAGTGATTAAACACAATACTAGAAACCGATTCAATTAGTTTTTTTAGGTCAACTTTAGGATTTGGATAAAACCGTTTAGGATTTCAGTTTTAACTATGTTCTTGGGTTCTCAGTCGGATTCCAACCATATAGGGTTTTACTAGAATATAAATCCTCTTTGGTTTGGTACAATTTGATTGGTCGGATGGAATATGGTTTTTTCTTAAGTAGCTTGATCTCACACTTTGATTCATTCAAATCCATTAATGTTTCTCATGGTACCAAGTGTCTAATACTATTCATCATGTGTGGCTAAAATATTTCCAAGTGTCCAAATAAAACTTATCTAACCTAATTTGGACATTCCACACTGTGATTTTGAAAATAATGCACTTTGTGCACTTATCGAAGTTACTATTCACTGCAAAAAAAGTAATAATAAACTTAGTACTAAAAATTCTTAAATCATATGAACTTACAATGAAAATCGTTTACCTAAATTCGACCCCAAAATGCCCCTAAAAATAAATTCACAGTTTTGAGTAGGCATTTCGTCCGAAAATATGAAAATAGATTATTGAGTCATAAAATCCTAAATAATCAATTGAGTCTAATGGTATAGACCATAAGCATTCTGACACTTCTAACAACCTCAAATAATTAAAAGTTACATTTTTGGCACTATAGTGATAACATTGACTATGTTGACAGACTCAAATTTATGCGATTGGTCGATTCATGAAAACTTATGTGGTTTTCACGAGTTTCCTAAAGCCTATAGAAATTCTAGAGGGTTGTTACAACTTCATTCCTGGAACACAGAGCATCTGCAAAAGTTTTTTAGTTGAAAATGAAAGAGATTGTAAAATGATGTATTGAATCAAGTGAAATATTAATGAAGCCTTTTGTTTTCTCATTTGTCTCAATTCCTTCTATTTGGTCTTACATTTCTCAACAAAAGGATAGGCTGACGAGAAGACCAGGGGAGCCAAGTACCGTGTATCCACAGACTTGCCTCATCACTTTCCTTGGTCTACAAGATTGACAAGAAGACGAGGGGAGCCAAGTACTGTGTCTCCACAGACTTGCCTCATCCCTTCCCTTAGTCTACGAGGTCGACGAGAAGACCAGGGGAGTCCAAGTACCGTGTCTCCATAAACTTGCCTCATCCATTCCCTTAGTCTAAAATGTCAACGAGAAGATCAGAGGAGCCAAGTACCATGTCTCCACGGACTTGCCTCTTCCCTTCTCTCAATCTACGAGGTCGACGAGAGGACCAGGAGAGCCAAGTATCGTGTCTCCACAAACTTGCCTCTTCCCTTCCCTCAATCTACGAGGTCAACGAAAGGACAAGGAGAGCCAAGTATCATGTCTCCACAAACTTACCTCATCCCTTCCCTTAGTCTATAATGAGTGGGAAAAAGGAGCCCATCCCACATCCAAGAGAGCTGCAAGTTAGTAAAAATAGAGATCAAGGAAAAACTAGCACGAGAAAATGATGAAGTACTAACAAAATTGACAAGGGTTGACACACATAGACCTGTCCGACACCTTCGGCACTCATGAGTTGGGGCTACTGGAAGGTGTGTGGGAGAAGTAACCGCCACCCACGCCCTGAGGGGAAAAAAGTAGGTGTCGCTAGCACTGGTCGAGAGGTCGTCGACGTATTAGTCAAAGACCCACATCACATTAATCACTTTTCTCCTATACGCCACATTGCATTAAATGCTTCAAGTGGTCAAAGTATGAAAGTGATGGACTACCCCTGACAACATGTGCAAGTTGCTCTCCCACACAACGTATAAAAGCTAACAACAAGGTACATTTGGACTTACGCAAAAATTCTGTTGGCAACACCATTAAAGAAAACTAACTTAGGCATTGGAAGGTCCCCAAACCACCCTCGAGTCTCCTCTGAATTTGTGTTCGTGTAGGAGAGGGAGCCAACCTTGATTGTTCGAAGAGACCCACCTGAGCGTGCAAAACACATCCAAAACAAATACTATACTAGTATGTGTTAATTATTATAAAATAATGTACTTATACTATAATATAAATAGAACAATTATTTTAATATATGTAAACATCATAATATTACTACCATACATAATCAAGTATTGAAATAAGTTAGACATTAGTATATAACATGTATTTAGATGCTATGGTATAAGTTTAATATAGAAATAAATTAGACACTAGTAAGGGGTGAAGAAAAATTGAAAACTAGTTAAACCGAACCGAATTGTACCGAAATTGAAAAAATTGAAAGCTCTAGTTTTAGTGATGAATTGGTTCGTATCGGTTTTTAGATTTTTAAAACTGGTTTATATCAGTTCAGTTTCAAAATATGTCCAAAATCAAATCGAACAAGATTGATTACACCCCTAATCATTAGAGGATTTTATTTAGGGAGTTAGTTATTTCTTTTGAAAGATATTTGAGATAATGATGCATTTGTTGAGATTTTGTAGAGGTTTATTTATTTATTTATTAATAAATTGGAGTTCAATTTCGTGTCTTTGGATGAACGTTTACACGTTATTGAGGTTTTTTTCTATATTATTTGGAGTTTATACTTTTGTTTTTGGAATGTGGTGTGAACTCACTTTCCAACCCATCAAATATGGGCGTGACATGGCACGAGATTTTTATTTTTTATTTTTTTTTTGGGAAATAGACTTCATTTCATTCAAATGAAACTAAAGTTACAGATGTAACTGATAAATATAGGAAAAAATTTAGATTACAAGCCAAAATACTCATTTATTTGGAGCTTCCCACACACAAATTTCTTTGTAATGGGTATTGTCTTAACTTTTTATAAACTCTCTAGTGACAAAACTTTATGAGATGCGAGATTCTGTAACAATAGAGATTTTCATCCCAATTTTCTGAGAGAAACACCACTAGCCTATTTCTTATTATTTTAACCTAAACATAATAACAACAAATAAAAACAATAGAAATACGCAAGAATATCAAATAAACAGAAATATAACAAAATAGAAATTTGAAATTTACAGAAAAATCAAAAAGACATTGAGTAAGGAGGTTGTAGTGGCTCGTGAAGGACAAGCGCCACACTAGGAGTGTGTTGGACCGTCCATCCTGAAGCTACCAAAAACGTTGACCCCAGAAATATTGCCCGTGGCGAAAGCAAAGCCTTCTATGTGGTGGCGCGTGGAGACCACACTCGCACTTTGAGCGCCACGTCTGAGACATGCACCACTCCTTTTGGCGAACCCTTCGGCAGTCTAAAAGATCGGCAGCTTATGAACCTCGCGGTGGGGTGTGTGGTGGTTGCTGGCTATCGAAAAACATCAAATGCCACTTCTTTATACTTTGATCGGAAAACAAAAAAAAAAACAAAACCAAAAGCACCAACTGGAAAATTAAAGCTTGGAGAAACTGCATCTGAGAGGAGGAAGGGGGGTAGCCAAAAAGCCCCCCCCCCCCCCCCCCCGAGGTGGTTTTAGGTTTGGATTTCTAGAGAAAATGTAGAGTTTTTCTCTCTAGAAATATTTAGGGCCGGCTCCCTTGTTGACCCGTAATTTTCCATCAACATGGCGCGGGATGGATCTTGCCACATTAACAAGAGGTGGCTGCATATCACTTTGTCCAAGGTAGTTCTCGCTGTGCCCTTGTCAAGATGAATATAACCACCCCATCCATGGCGGTTCTCGACACCCGGACGTGAGATTTTGTTAGGCCAACCTAGTGTGGCCAACCATCCAATTTTGTCCACCCACAAAGCTGCAGCCATGGTGGGATCACCTTTTGCTGAAGAGTAAAGCTACAGAGAAGCCACTGTAGCAGTGCACACAATGCACTCACTACGTGGCTTCTCTTGGTTTTTAATTTTTTTTTTTCATTTTGACCAAAACGGTGCGTTTAGAAGTAATTTGAAATACAGTTTGATTTCTTTCATCCCCATTTGAAATGAACCCGTGAAGCACCCTTTCCCGAGACAGCAACCCGCGTAGTGGTCCATCTACCCAGCTCCTCCCAGCGACGGCGTCTATGTCATCAGCCACTTTCTCGTGCGTCGGTCCATCGTCTTCCCAGTGCCGCCGCTTCCCACGAGGTCGAAATCCCCTGAAACTCCGTTGTTCCTCAGTATGAACCTGCATCTGCCCTTCCTCTTCCAAGCACCACCTGGCGACGATGAGTCTTTGTTTAGCGCCACCTTGCGAGTCTCCTACAGCAGCGCTTCCACTCCCCTTGAAACGATTGTGAACGGAGCAAAGAAAAAACAGTTCCTAAAGCTCTGTTTCGGGTAAATGCAGTGAGAAGCTTAGGTAAATATTTTACCATTTTCGTACGTGTTGTAACATTATGTTCTTCAGCTTTACATCAAGATTCAATTTTTCTGTTTTTCGAAATTGGTATGGTAGCTTAGGGCATAGAGAAAAACCTCAGCTTTTGGTTGGCTTCCGTTAGTTTTGAACTGGTTTGGAAAAATGAGATAAAAATGTTAGCTTTTACGTGTATTCTGCTAGGTTTGAATGGTTGTGGATTGTGGCATAAAAATCTTAGCTTTTGCTCTGCTTCTCTAAGTTTGGAATATGGTGGAATGAAATAGTTGTTAGGTTTTTGTAAATGACTTGTACGTACATACTTTTAGCTATGAGATTAATATCTCAAATTAATCAGGGTTGATATGGTACAACCTATCGCTTAAGAACATCTAATGTGTTTAGTAGATTACTAAGTTTAGTTAATAGTTAAGAACATCTATTGTATTTCATTGCTTACTCAAACATTGGTAAGTTCCTGCCACAGTTGAACCTTCTCCCGCCCAGGTATCATAAGAAGTTAAATACTATATATTTAATTGGTTCTGTGTCCAATATTAGTGTAAGATATGGGTTGACTCTTAACATTTTTGTATGATATTGTAAGGAAAATATTATAAGCATTTTTGACTTCTGATTGGCAAACTGTCATCCACATTTGATAGTAGTTAGATTTCCCCTCCTCCAACCAAATGTATAATTCTTAAATGAATTTTCTGCACACGTTTATAAATCCAGGGCTTGGTATGAATTAACTAACATTATCATTCTCGCATATTGATACCAATATCTTTGCAATGTTTTTTTCATATACATATATGATAAATAAATGCCTGCAAATAGTGCATTGTGAAATAAACTATTCTGGATGTGCCCACACGTTAAGCCACTATTAATAGGTCTTGCCGCAGTATATATTCTAGAATATATACTAGTAGCGTATATACTACGATGGCCATATAGATCTAGATATATACTAGTAGCGTATANGGTTTTGATGGAGGTAGTTTGAAATTTTGAATTATTTTTTTTAAATGTGTATGGGGATGTGTGAAAATGGATTTGTAGAGTTGAAAAGTAATTTAAATACCATTGTTTTGGGGTATTTTCGTTTTAGATTTTGTATTTTTTGTTTTTATTTTTATTTTTTTATGTTTTGGAATTTTTATCGAAATATACTAAAATGATTTGGATAAGAAATTGAAAGTCCGAAATAGAAAATTATTTTGTTATTTAAAAAAAAAAAAAAGAATAAAAAAGAGGCTCAAATATTTGAGAATAAAACAAAGATTCTTTTGAAATAAAGAAGTGATGCGAAATTCCCCCTCCACGGGCTCCACCTTCTCTAATCGGGTGGAGGGAGAGTTCCACTCCAAAACCCTTGAATGAAGGCGGGAAATGTCTACTCAAAAGAATCGATAAAATTATGATATGAATTGAAATAAAAATTAAAAGTTAAATAAAATATTAATAAAATATATTTTTTAATATTATTTTTATTTTAAAATTTAAAAAAATTAAATTATTTATTTTATTTTTTATAAATATTTAAAAAAATGATAATAATTAGATAAGATGTAATGAGTGAGAGTTCCTCTCAAAAACTCTGGTTGACTGGGCATAAGGGTTTAAAATATGTTGACTGTTACATAATACAAAAGAATTGAAATTAGTTGCCCAATCGTAGTGGGACTAAGGTAATGTTTGGTTACCAAAATTATTTGAGAATTTGTTTGAGATTAGGTTTTAACAAAGAGTAAAGCTATAGAGAAGCCACTGTAGCAGTGCACACAATGCACTCACTACGTGGCTTCTCTTGGTTTTTAATTTTTTTTGTTTTCATTTCTTTTTGACCAAAACGGTGCATTTAGAAGTAATTTGAAATATAGTTTGATTTCTTTCATCCCCATTTAAAATGAACCCGCGAAGCACCCTCTCCCGAGACAACAACCCACGTAGTGGTCCATCTACCCAACTCCTCCCGGCGACGGCGTCTCTGTCATCAGCCACTTTCTCGTGCGTCGGTTCGTCGTCTTCCTAGTGCCGCCGCTCCCCACGAGGTCGAAATCCCCTGAAACGAGGTCAACATCCCCTAAAACTCCGTTGTTCCTCAGCACGAACCCGCATTTGCCCTTCCTCTTCCAAGCGCCACTTGGCGACAATGAGTCTTTGTTCAGCGCCACCTTACGAGTCTCCTACAACAGCGCTTCCACTCCCCTTGAAACGATTGTGAACGGAGCAAAGAAAAAACAGTTCCTAAAGCCCTGTTTTGGGTAAATGCACTGAGAAGCTTAGGTAAATATTTTACCATTTTTGTACGTGTTGTAACATTATGTTCTTCAGCTTTACATCAAGATTCGATTTTTCTGTTTTTCGAGATTGGTATGGTAGCTTAGGGCATAGAGAAAAACCTCAGCTTTTGGTTGGCTTCCTTTAGTTTTGAACTGGTTTGGAAAAATGAGATAAAAATGTTAGCTTTTTCGTGTATTCTGCTAGGTTTGAATGGTTGTGGATTGTGGCATAAAAATCTTAGCTTTTGCTCGGCTTCTCTAAGTTTGGAATATGGTGGAATGAAATAGTTGTTAGGTTTTTGTAAATGACTTGTACGTACATACTTTTAGCTATGAGATTAATATCTCAAATTAATCAGGGTTGATATGGTACAACCTATCGCTTAAGAATATCTAATGTGTTTAGTAGATTACTGAGTTTAGTTAATAGTTAAGAACATCTATTGCATTTCATTGCTTACTCAAACACTGGTAAGTTCCTGCCACAGTTGAACCTTCTCCCGCCCAGGTATCATAAGAAGTTAAATACTATATATTTAATTGGTTCTGTGTCCAATATTAGTGTAAGATATGGGTTGACTCTTAACCTTTTTGTATGATATTGTAAGGAAAATATTATAAGCGTTTTTGACTTCTGATTGGCAAACTGTCATCCACATTTGATAGTAGTTAGATTTCCCCTCCTCCAACCAAATGTATAATTCTTAAATGAATTTTCTGCACACGTTTATAAATCCAGGGCTTGGTATGAATTAACTAACATTATCATTCTCGCATATTGATACCAATATCTTTGCAATGTTTTTTTCATATACATATATGATAAATAAATGCCTGCAAATAGTGCATTGTGAAATAAACTATTCTGGATGTGCCCGCACGTTAAGCCACTATTAATAGGTCTTGCCGCAGTATATATTCTAGAATATATACTAGTAGCGTATATACTACGATGGCCATATAGATCTAGATATATACTAGTAGCGTATATAATCAATTCCCCCAATAAACCATAACAAATACCATTAAAACTGCCAATAATTTCAAATACACCATACATAATATGTGCAATATATGTCCAACAACTTGTTTCTGATCGATCATTAAACCAACTACATGCAGTACGGCCTTTTATTAATAGGCCTCACTGCAAAACCAAAACCAAAACCAAGTGTGAGTTTCGAATTTCAGGTGGTCCTTGAATGTTGATTCATAAAATGGTGCTCATTATAGTAGGCTTGGTTGGTTGACATGTTACAAGTTACAAGTTAATTGGTTGACATGCATGAATTTTAATTTTTAACATGCATGAATTTTATTTTTTATTAAATTTAATGAGTAACATACTCCAAAAAAGGTTGTAACATTTTGTTGCATTGACTACACTCTCTTAAACGGTTGATAAATCATAAGAACAAATTGTTATTATGATTTAGTGAATATAATTGGAGATGAAATCTTGAATTAGTGAATATAATTTTTTCTGCCCTTGATGTTGGAGATAACCTGAATGAATTGAACATAACATGAATTAAAGAGTATATAAAACAGCATATTTTCAGTTGCGTCGTTTTATGTTCTTGGCCAACTTCATTATTACTCCATTCCTAAGCTGCTCTTTAGTCATTCTCATTCTTTTGTTTTTTGTTATTTCTTAATCTCATTCCCATTCTTCAAAGATGAGAGAAAGAACTGAGAATTTTTCATGCTTCATTAATGTCTTCTCAATCCTGTCGTTCAATCAAATCCTATGATTTAATTTGCAGAATATAAGTAACAGCGTAATTGCTGCTGACTTTTGATGTAAATCATGGCCTACCCATTTGATGAAGACTTTAACCCATTTGATCAATCATTTCAGGTATATTTATTTGAAAATTGAAATGGCTCTATTTTGTATGGTTTAGTGAGAAACTTCCATTTTGCCTAACAACCTCCTATTTGAGCAGATGCCACCTTATATGCCCTACCCTCCGCCAAGTAATCCGGAGGACCTGAGGCAAGAAGTGCCCCCTAAGCCAACCACAGCTGAATTTGAACAAAATGTTGGGTGTTCATCACCGATTAGTGATGACAGTGTTCATGACGCCGATGGTATTTATAGTTTTCTTTTAATTGATTATAGTTTCTGTATTTTCTTTTTATGCTAATCCATATATATTTGAATAAATGTAGAAATGGTCTTCGACATAAATGAAGATTAGAGGGTACCACTGTTTTCCAAGAAGATGAGGAACGAGTTGATGCACCCAGATCCGGTATGGAATTTGAAAGTGTGAAAGAGCTGACAGCCTACTATAAGCACTATGCGAAACAAGAGGATTTTGGTGTACAGATACAGAGGACTAGGAGAGATGATGATGGGAGGCCAGTTTATGTGACCGTTGGTTGTGCCCGTGGCGGAAAGTACCAACCTAAGAATAGTAATATCTCCAAGCCACGACCAACAACGAGAACGGATTGTAAGGCCAAAGTAAATGCGACGTTGAGTAAGACTGAGAAGTGGGTTTTCACCACTGTTGAAAATATACACAACCACATAACTGTAAGCTCCAAGAAGACTAGGCCGTTGCGATCTCACAAGGTTCTAGATGAAAACAGCCAAAGGGTCCTCGACTTGAATGATTGAGCCGGTATACGAATGAATAAGAATTTTTATTCTCTTGTCGTTGATGCGGGCGGTTTTGTGAATCGTCAGTTTCAAGAGAAAGATTGTCGGAATTTTATTGATAAGGCCAGACATTTAAGGTTGGGTAAAGAAGGTGGCGATGCACTTAATCAATATTTCAAAAGAATGAGAGATAAGAATGATGGGTTCGTTTCTGTCATGGACGTGGATGATGAGGGGAGGTTACGAAACGTGTTTTGGGCTGATGCTCGTAGTCGAGCAGCCTATGAGTATTTCGGAGACGTTGTAACCTTCGACACTATGTACCTAACAAATAGGTATGGGATGCCTTTTGCTCCATTCGTTGGGGTTAACCATCATGGGCAATCCATATTACTAGGGGTGGGATTGCTTTCAAGCGAGGACACACACACTTTTGTCTGGTTATTCCAAATGTGGTTGGATTGCATAAATGGTCGGGCCCCCTGTTCCATCATAACCGACCATGATCGGGCAATGAAGAGTGCTATTGGCATTGTATTCCCTAACACTCGTCATAGATATTGTTTATGGCATATCTTGCACAAACTTCCAGAGAAGTTGGGGTCTCACGCCAGATTCAATGCGGGGTTGAAGACTGACATTCAGACAGCATTATATGATTCACAGAACATCAACGAATTTGAGGAGAGTTGGGGTGAACTAGTTGAGAAGTATGATCTGGTCGGCAATAAATGGCTCGAATCCTTATACGAGGAAAGGTCTTTTTGGGTTCCAGCTTACTTGAAAGGTCATTTTTGGGCTGGTATGAGCACGACCCAAAGGTCAGAAAGCATGAATGCATTTTTCGATGGTTATGTACATTCCGGAACGACATTGAAGGAATTTGTTGATCAGTTTGATAATGCACTTAGAAAGAAGGTCGAGGTCGAGACACTTGTTGATTTTAAATCTATCAACCAGACTATTCCCTGCGTGTCTCACTTCAATATTGAAAAGCAATTCCAATCCGTATATACAAATGCAAAATTCAAAGAGGTCCAAAGAGAGTTGCTAGGCTTAATGGCTTGTAATTGTTCGTTGGTAAGCACAGAAGGGTCAATTTTAAAATACGATGTGTTGGATGAAATTTCTACTGACGAGCTCATTAAAACAGTCAATTTCAATGTTTACTTTACGAAAAGGAGGTGGATGTAAAATGCACGTGTAGACTATTTGAGACGAGGGGCATTCTATGTAGGCATGCACTTAGAGTTTGTCAGTTGAAGAAGATTAATGTGCTGCCAAATGTGTATGTGTTGGATCGCTGGAGGAAGGACTTAAAGAGGAGATACACATTACTCAAAAGTAGTTACGATGACCATGGTGAGAGAGAGGACACACGGAATTATGAGCTCGTTGTTAGGAGATGCTTGAAATTAGCAACCAAAATAGCCTCAAATAATGAAAAAGTCCATGCATTCCTACATGTTGTGGATGAATTTGAAAGAAAATATGAAAACTCGACAGTGGACTCGACACTCAAACAGACGAAGGAGAAATCATATGTGGTATTGGATAAGGGGAAGAAGATATTAAGCCCAAATGTGGTACGAGGAAAAGGGAGACCCCCAAGTAAGAGGAAGGTTCCACCCGTGGAAAAGATTGCGACAAAGAAAATTAAACAGGTAATTTTCTGCTTTGTTTTAACCTTCAATACAGTAATTTTCATTATGATAACAATATTTGTAATATATTGTTTTTGACCTTCTATAGATCCGGAGGAAGATTTTGGTAGATGAAACAGAATTGCACAACATCCCGGGATCTGAACAGCCCCAATTTGATGATGGGGTATATGTTGGGACACAAAACAGCATTCTTACACAGTTGACCCCACCAGGAAATGAGGTTAACCATGACTTATAGTTTATGTTGTGCACCAAATCAGATTTCGGGTAAAACAACCTGGTATAAACGGGAAATGTTTTTAATCTGTATATTTCATGCATTGTGATTTCAATAAGGAAATAAAACAAACTCTGAAGATCAGCATATACAAAAAGAGGAAAACAATTAACATTCATTCGATACAGTAACAACAATATGGCTATTACATTTAGTCTACTACAAGTACATCCACTGTTACGCTAAATACACAGTTAGCATCATCAAGAAATTACAGTGTTCTTCATCCCAAACGTCTCATTAACAAGCTGTTTCCAACATCAATTTTCAGGTTTTCAGTACCAACATGGATTAACAACCTGAAAGCAAAAAATTGACTCACATTCAGTACCAACATGGGGTTAACAAATTGTTTGAACAAATAAAAAACCAACACAGCTCCAAAATTGTGTGCAGAGCACTTGGTATTTATCCAAACCAAGCAAAGACAACTACAAATGTCAAAACCCAGTAAGTACATAATCAGTAATTTTTGTTTCTGTTTTTTCAGATTCTTCGCAACGTCTTGAACTTTATCTTCCCTTTTCCTAACATCATTCTCGCGCTGTAATACATCCTCCCAGCTACAGGAAGCCTTATTCTCCCTGCACACAGTGGCCAAACTCCTAATTAATGTCACCAATAGGGTAAAAATGCATATGTAAATAATATAAATCTGGTATTACCGTATTATAATTTGGGCATGCAAAATACCTCCTTCCGGGATTTTTTTTCGTGTGGGATGTTTTTAGTGGTGTTTTTAAACCACACCAACAAGTTGGTGACTCCACAACAAAATCATTAACTACAGATGATGATTCAGATGGTGCCAAGCGTGATTCTGAAAAACCAAATACAAATTCAAAGACATAAAACTTAAGCTATTAACATGGTGGAGTTAATAACAACCCAACTTAGTGACCAAATTCTACCCTTCCATATGACTCAAAAAAGCCAATAAACTGTAAAATTGCACCAGAAACCATACGGAAATGGATTAAGTGGTAATAGGTTTGGTCTTTAGTTTTAAGGTTCAAACTTCTCTACACCATGATTAGCAGCTCAACCAAAATAGTATATAAGTACATATTCATAATGTAAATAGAAATTTTCTTTTAGCATTCACATGAAAATACACAAAAATCCAAGGCCAACTTACTGACCAAATTCTGCCCTTCCATATGACTCAACAAAGCCAATAAACTGGTTGGATTACAAGAATTCAAGGCCTACACAATAACTTCACCACCTTTTATGAAAAATGGTCTTTGACAATTGAAGTCCATATCTTTCTCACTTTGCCTTTTTTTTAAGCCCCAATGTGGTATAAGCAGGATGTGTACATATAATAAGGATATCCACTCTACAAATGCAAAATTCGACTAAACTGTAAGCCCCAACGATGTTAATACATTTCATATGTAGAGTATTACATATGAGCATGATGTCTATATATGGTGTATCATTTGAACTCAGACAAAATCATTTCAACAACCCCTAAATTAGACTAAATTTCATAAAACCAAGGATTAAAAATCAGCACACAAACAAGTTAAAAATAAGTAGGAATTACATAGCAAGATGCAATGACATTCACCTAGCTCCCTTGTACCATTTTTTAAAATTACCAGTTAGCACTGTAAACCAAATAAAACAGGAAAAATTAACCTGGAGCAGCATTTGAGCAGATCAAGTGGGGTTTCCTCCCTACGTACACAAATATATAAAAAAAGGCTGTTAGTTATTACAAGGATTTTCAACTCATCATGCAGATCAAGAAGGAAGCTATCTATACAAAATAACTAATACAAAATTTTACTTACCCATTTCAACTACAGTTTTCTCACAACCAAAATCTAAATAAAAGCACCAACAGAGAGATAGAGAGTGTGTAATGGGTCAATCGGAGTGACAGGAGGCTAGGGTTACAGCAAGACAAAGAGAGAGTGTGACGCCCCCAAATCCCCACGTGTCACCACCCTATCGACGAGTGCTAAGTGTGTGCAAACGACAAATGTGCAGGAAGAAACACACAGCGGATAACAAAGACATATAACTAAGTACCAGAATTTTTCTTAGTTTAATACGAAGCTGTTCAAATCATACATAATAAAATATTACAAATACAAATATCGATTCAAAGCCAAGTACAAAGCATAAACGCCAACTCAGAACTCCGGCGGAGCCGCATCCTCGGGCTCAGCCTCCTCCTCCTTCTCGATCTCTGTATCAAAACCTACGGTACCAAAATGGTGCCGTAGGTAAGTAAAATCCAAACACCACTAGATAAAAATATATTAAAACTCAAACAATATGCATGAGAGAATGCCAATGCACAAACTCATAAAACCGTATTTTTCCACACACGCCAAAAATCCCATTTGGCCCAAAAACATGATCTTTACAAATGTCACGCCAAAAGTCCATTTGGCCCATATCCAACTCAATCCAAATAACCCATTAATTCGTATGCACCATGACCTCCCCTAGGGGTCATCCGCACACCCTGGCTCCTGTGCCACATCGCGGATAACTACCACGCGTATGACACCTAAACGATCGATGCCCAGTTCCGCGCCCCGTGCGTTCGTAGCCAAGCATCCCCTAGCCCCCGCTCCCGTTGTCGCTCAGTTCCACGCCCGGCGCGTTCGTAGCCGAGCTTCGAATCAAGGGACGTCACTTAGTATATTACGCTCCCAAGTGACTAGAGGAGCTCCACCGAAATAATACCCCATCTTGGCTTGGGGTCGTGGTACAAACGCACCCAAAAATCCATTTACGCCAATAAAACATGATTTTCTCAATTTAAATAAAATGCACGTGCATGCACCATGTAAATACAATCTCAATGCATGACACAACCAACCAACCATAAATCAACAAATCAAGCAACTCCGTCCTTCATCCATCCAACCCCCGAACTCCTCGGACTCAGTCCGGAATCAACAAACCAACCAGATAATTTATTGTAAGAGCAAAATACATGTAAATCTAAAAGTAGAGTTTGGAAAATACTTACAGCACTATACGGTATTTTTTGAAAGCTCGCGACGTTGCAAACGGCAGAAGAAATGCAACGTAACAGTGTATTTTACACTGTGGTCGTGGGTAATAAATTACCCACTTTCGAACGGGGACAAACCAAGGCACGAAATTGATAGAGAAAGGTCTTGAGATGTTTATGAAACTAAGGGAAACGAATTTTGGCCGTGGGTGGTGGTGGAAATGGCGGTTGAAGGCCAAAAAGGGGCTAAACGGAGTTGAGCTCGTGGGAGCTGCTCCAACAACGGATCGAGGCTGAAATTAGGTGGGTTAGGTTGGTAAAAGGTAGAGGAAAAAGCTGTGAAGATATGATGACCGGAGGTGGTGCGACGGCGCCGGAAACGGTGAAAATCCGTGTGGCTTGGAGGAGCTCGTGGTAGCTAACGATGGCTCGAATGGAGGTGAAACTTGGTGGGGATGTTCACCGGTGAGAGGGGAAGAAAACTGGGTGAGTGGTGTACGTCACGCCGCTGGCGAGCGGCGGTTCTAGGCTGCGAAAGCAATCGGCGACAAGGGTGGAAAACAGGGCTGGGGCAGCGACTTTAAGCCGTGCGTGGCGGCTAACGGCTGGTCCAATGGCTCTGAAAATTGGTGGGAATGATCTCTGGTGGAAGGGGAAGAGAATGGTGGGGGTGGTGTACAACACAGCTGCCGGACGGCGGTGCACTGGCTGGCCGAAGTAGGGGCGACGGGAAGGAGAAAAGAGAAGGGGAGAGCACAGGGAGAGAGAGCCGGAGAGGAAAAGAAAAAGAAAAAAGAAAGAAAAAGGAAGGAAAAGAAGAAAAAGAAAAAGGAAAAGGGAAAAAGAAAAGAGAAAAGAAAAGAAATGAGGTCAAATCCTCACTTCCGGGATCCAAAAATTGTTCTGCCGAAAACGATATTAAAAACATAAAACGACTAAAATAAATTAAACACCACATCAAATAAAATAAAAACCAATTAAAATACATTAATTTAAAATCAATAAACCAATATATTAATTAAACTAAAAACATTCCTTCAGTAAAAATACACGTAAAAGCGGGTCATCATAGAGAGAAACAGGGACAGAGTAGAAGAAGCCGACCATGGGGCGGGGAGAGAGAGAGAGAGCGCGTGTGAGAGAGAGAGAGATGAAACCGTGAGTGTGAATGGTCCGATAGATGAAACCGTGAGTGCCCTTCGTCGTCTTCATCTTTCCACGCTCGGGAGAAAGGGGGGTGAAATGAGGGATTCGAAACGGCTTGTTGGATGAAACCATGAGTTCCCTTCCTCTTCGTCGTCTTCTTCTTTCCACACTCGGGAGAAAGGGGGGGTGAAATGAGGGATTCGAAATGGCAGAGGGTGAAATGAGGGATTCGAAATAGCTTCTTGGTTGGGAGACGGTTCAGTGTTAGTGAACCCGGTCCGGTCTACATGTCATGAGTGCAAAGTGGCTTCACCGAACAGTGGCTGCTGAGTGGATTTATTCTTTGATGAAAGACAGCTTTGATTAATTTTTAGTTTTTATTATTTTTATTATTAGAAAAACAAATTGTTGAATAAAAGAATTATTATTTTTTTCTTTAATATTTGATGCGTTTGAAAAGTCTGATTTCAAGTTCTGCGATTATCCCAGTGGGCCGCAGACGAAAGGGGGCTACTAGAATAAATATCTAGTCCCAGCAAATCCATGTTCCGGACCCTTTATCGGCCTGAAATCCGAAACAATCTCAACGTAGGAACCGCAAACCACCAACCGCAGAGAGACAGCCACGCCACGCTTTCTTGACTTCCAAAATAGTCCGATCAAATTGTACGATTCCAAACCCGTCCTCACACGCCAAATTAATAGAACGCTGCAGAAACTCCCTTTGATCCGAACAACTCCTGAGAACTCCGATTTTCGCTTTACGTGGTAACGTGATGGTGAAGAAATCGGCCGAGAATGCTTCTGCTTCAGTGCCACCGTTTCTGAAGAAATGCTACGAGATGGTGGACGACGAGGCCACAGACTCCATCATATCGTGGAGTCAGACAAGTGACGGCTTTGTCATCTGGGACATGACCGAGTTCTCGGTCCGGTTGCTTCCTAAATACTTCAAGCACAGCAATTTCTCCAGCTTCATGAGGCAACTCAACATCTATGTACGTGCGCTTTTCGTTTTCCTCTGTCTCTATATCGGAAGTTTTGCTTGATTCGGGTTTTGCATTTATTTTTATTCTTTGTGGTTTAATGGCGTAATTGGGTTTCCTTTATTGGGTTTTAAATTTCTATTTGGTCTTACTTATGTCTACTACGGTTTGGGTTTGCATCAAAATTGTCTACGACTAAAGGAGATGCTGAACTTGCTATTATAACGTAAATTTAGTTGATTTTGTATTGAGAGTAAATAATTTTTAGTCAGTAACTGTATCTCTTCGTAATTGTAGAATTCAATTTTTCTAAATGAAATCAATGTTTTGTTAATCAATTTATCACTTTGTAGCTGTTGAACTTTGTCCCTCTTTGTTCATCGTAATTGCGGCGCGGGGGAGGGGGCAATTGGACTAGGTCGCTTTCTTAACTGAGTTATTCTCTATACTGCAATGTATAATTTCCGATACGTCTTTTTGGATTGGATACCAAGAAAGATGTAATGGGCTGATGGAGTGATCAACTTATGCCAAGAATGGCTAGTCCCCACTGAAGGACAAAGGCTAGTTTTTCTATGCAAGGTTGTTATTTCTCCCTTTAACACATCCAGCAAGTAGTTTTTAGATGGAAATGGATGTTGATTGACCTAAGAAGAATCCAATTGAATTTCAATGGAAGATAATTTTGTTAAGCCTTGCATGGTTGGTTATGCTTGGGTTTGCGGAATCTTTGTTTTTTTGTCGTTGGTGGCTTTGGCCACCTCACCATTTTTGGTGATACAAATGCTTTGTTGCTGGCTAGTAAAATTGATGTTGAGGACAAGTAACGAGATAGCTGGAAGGCAGCGATGCTTTCGTGTATTGGTTGTAAGAACTTTCAGGGTCAAGTATATAATTGTCTTCATTATTTTAACAGGAATAATGCGTCACTTCAAATGAGGATATTGTATCTGTGTACCTGGGTGTGGCTCTCTGTGATTGGTATTGAGCATTGAGAAAGGCACCGTATCTCATACTAGATTCATCTGCTCTTCTTGAATAAGAACTCCATTGCATGATGCATGATTAAATTGAGTTGTGAGATTTTTAATTTGTTTTAGTTGAGTTCAATTAGAAAGCCTTTCCTGTTTTTCTTATATTTATGTCTGGTTATCTTGGTTAACTCTTTGAAGAAATCTCAGTCATGTCTTGAGTCAACTTTGTCTAGGACTTTGTTGTATTGATTGCTCTGCTTGTTCATAAGTGCTGCATAGGTGATGATATGACAAAGCGCTTTTCTTTTTTACTCTTGTGCTGGACAGTTATAACACCTCCAACATTCCTATATAATGAATTACATGTGCTTAGACATGCCTATGAGTCCCAGAGTTGCAGAATCCAAGCCAAGTTTTGGACCTGACAATTTGAGGAGGCATGTCTGAGGTTGGTCCACAAAATTAACCATAAGAGTCTCTTCATATTTTAGTGTCCACAACTTCCTTGTCATGTCAGTATTGTCCTCTCTAGATATAAATTAACCGCCTTTATCTGGTCATGGTTTCCCTTTAAAGAATTGTAATGATATCTCTATTTGATTGAATACATGTCTGGAATATGATAGGGTTGTTTTAAGGGTGATATAACTTGTTTCAGAGGAAAGTAGCAAAATCCAGTTTGATACCCTTACATCTATTATTGTTGCAGATCTGTCAAATTGTTTAAAAAATGCCATCGCATCTCTGTTGTCATGTTGTGATTATCAAATGTGGGAAAATGTAAACCAATGTGAACTCCCCTGCATTAGTATCAGAACAAAGAATGAGGCTGTGAAAGTCCACTTTACTAAATAATTTGCATGAATTGTGTCTCCTTGAGCATAAATTGACCTTCATTATATTACCGATGAGAACAACCATTTTTCCAAACAACATAGTTGCGTTAAATATCTTGCACTTGAAATAATATGGAGCTCCTGTAATATATGTTCAGTTCTGAACTCCACTTTTCTCCCCCGGTCTAACTTTGACATCCAAAAGTTCAACTCACGGCTAATTAATGAAAATTTGTCTGTTTGAATTCAGGCTAGTTGAAAATTCGGGGATCACTTCTAAGTATATATGCTTCTAGTAAAGACATAGACAATTAAACTGAGTTTCATGATAATTGCAAGGGGCACACACACACAAGCAACATCTTCACTCTCTCACTCTCTCTCTCTCTCCAAACCCCGTGTCTGAATAAAGTTGCATTATTTAAAGTGACAGCCAATACTAATTAATTTATTTTTATTTTAGGGTTTTAGAAAAATTGATATGGATCGCTGGGAATTTGCAAATGATGGATTTGTTCGAGGTCAAAAGCATTTGCTGAAGAATATCGGTAGAAGGAAAAAGTTGCAGCAGCCTGCCAACTCTGATGGATCAGGGGAAAAAATTCAAAACTTAGGCCTGTGGAAGGAAATCGAGAACTTAAAGACAGATAAGAATGCTCTTATGCAGGAGTTGGTCAAACTTAGGCAGCACCAAGAAACTTCAGATAATAAGTTGCTCCTCTTGAGAGAACGTCTTCATGGGATGGAAAAGAATCAGCAGCAGATGCTGTCATTCCTGGTGATGGCAATGCAAAGCCCTGCGTTTTTAGTTCAAATGCTTCGGCGCATGGCGGAAACAGCCAGTATGCTAGATGTAGGTACAGGGGATGTTAGATCAGTTGCTTCTGAGGGGATGATAGTAAGGTACCAGCCACCAGTGGATGAAACACCCAAGTCTGAGCAGACGCGAAACTTTATTTCAGAAAATCAAGAAGTTGATCCTTCTCCTGATGGGTTGAAAGATTTTCTTCTGAATGCTGATTTTTTGAAGATGCTTACGGATGAAAAATTGTGTTCCTTGGATAATCATGCCCCATTTATCCTACCAGATTTACCCGATGATGGTTCATGGGAACAGCTTCTTTTAGCCAGTCCTTTTTTAGAAAATACGGAGGATGGAAAGCTGGATAGTGAAGAGCACAATGATTATGAGCTGGAGATGGAAACAGCAGTGTCTGGAAGCCAGCTTGAAACATCCCGAGAATTTGAACTTCTGATTGAACAAATGGAGAAATCACAGACCTTGGGAATGGAATAATCAGTTTATTAAAAAAACTCATTTGGAGCAGTGGCAAAACTTGGATTGCAATTGAGCAAATAGGACTTTTTGTCTTCTGAAGTCTGAACCTTGCTTTTAATTCGGAATATAATAGAACATGAGTACGACGCAATTTTTATGTCTTCCTGTGTTTTCTAACATCGTTTCTATAAATTTACTCCCAAGTAAAACAGGTTCTGCATGGCAAGTGGCCCGATGGTATGACTGGTCTTTTCAATAAGAAAGAAGTAATTGACACAGTATTAAAACTTCTTCCTCCATAGCAAATTATTGAAACATCAGTCATATAAATATTGCTCTCATTTCAAGAATTTCCAATCCAACTACTCTTCCAACTGTCACGGACTTAGAATTTCTTCACACGTCTCGTGCGGCCTTAGGAGGTTTTGCCCTCGCAAAGCTCCTAAGTAAGCCTTTTAAGTGACTCAAGACAAGAGAGAACAAATCTAGAGAAAGAAAGAAGAGAGAGGAGCTCTAGAGAACTTGTTTGCTCTATTGCTTGGTGATTTACACAAATGAGACTCCCTCTATTTATAGGGAACTCTTAGTCCAAAGAATAGTTAGAATTGTGACACTTGTCATCAATCCAAGGGTAAAGAACTTTCTAGATCACTATTCTAGAATTGTCTATAAGGCCCTTTCTAGAACACTACTCTAGAATTGTCTATAAGGCCCTTCCCTAAGAGGTTCTACACCCTTCTAGAATACTCCACACAATTCTACAATATTCTACAAGATTACAAAGGACTAGGAGGTTCTAGAAGGTTGTGGAATTCTCTAGAAAAACCTAGGTGGTGACATTCTCCCCCACCAAGCTTCGCGACGTCCTCGACGCGGTGTCCTCATGGAACCTTCGGATGTGATCTTCAAATTGCCACAATGACTCTTTTGGTTCCCAAGTTGTCTCGCTTTCGGGCAATCCCTTCTACTTGATCAAGTATTCTTGGCGTGGCTTATGACTCTTTCGCCTGATGACACGGTCCGCCAAGATTTCTTCTACTTCTTTGTCGAAAGTGGTAGTTATGCCCAATGGTGCGCGCTTAGACTCTCCTCGTGTTGGCTCCTCTTCATCACCATGGTAAGGCTTCAAACAGCTGACATGGAAGACTGGATGAAGCTTGAACTTGGAGGGTAAGTCTAGCTTGTAGGAGACCTTCCCTATTTTCTTGATGATTGGGAATGGTCCCTCATAACGTCGTACAAGCCCCTTGTGTAGCTTTCTTGTGAACTTGTGTTGGCTTGACAAGATCTTTACTAACACCAAGTCGCCTATACGATATTCCGCGTGCCTTCTTTTCTGATCAGCCCACTTCTTCATCTTCTTGGTTGCTTTGTCTAAGTAGGAGCGGGTCACATCCAATTGTTCGTTCCAAGACTTAGCAACCTTGAAGGCTGTTGGACAATTCCCCACATAGCTTGTCTCTAATGACTGGGGAGTGAGTGGTTGTTGCCCCATTACAATCTCAAATGGGCTTTTGTTTGTGGATTCACTCCTTTGTAAATTATAGGAGAATTGAGCTACATCCAATAACTTAGCCCAATCGGATTGGTTAGCGCTTACAAAGTGCCTCAAGTATAACTCCAACAAGGCATTCACCCTCTCAGTTTGCCCATCTGATTGTGGGTGAAATTTGGTAGAGAAATGCAGGGCAGATCCCATGAGCTTGAATAGTCCTGACCAGAACTTTCCTGTGAAGCGAGTATCCCGATCACTAATGATGCTTTGTGGTAAGCCCCAATACTTCACCACATGCTTGAAGAATAACTTTGCAGTTTCTTCAGCTGAGCAATCCTTAGGAGCCGCTATGAAGGTGGCATACTTGGAGAATCGGTCTACCACCACAATGATAGTACCGCACCCCTCGGATTTAGGTAGAGCCACTATAAAATCCATGCTCACACTTTCCCATGGATGAGAAGGAATTGGTAGTGGTTCTAGTAATCCTGCAGGACTTCGATTCTCCACCTTATCTTGTTGACACACAAGACAAGTTTTTACGTAGAGTTCCACCTCATCTCTCAATTGAGGCCAATAGTAAGAAGCTTCCAGCAAAGCTCGAGTATGTCGTTGGCCCGGATGTCCAGCCTACAAGGAATCATGGCACTCCTTGATAAGGTTCCTCTGTAGATTTCCCCACTTTGGAACATAGATTCGCCGCCTTATGGTGTAGAGAAGACCGTCCTCTACCCAGAATTTTTTAGCTTTCCCCTCCTTGGCCATATTTACCAAGTTCTTGGCTAAGGGATCATGCTCCATGCCTTCACGGATTATGTCAAGTAGCTCCCCTTGAGCTTGAGTAATAGCAGCAAGTTCACCCTTCCTACTTAGTGCATCAGCAACAAGGTTGGCTTTCCCGGGTTTATACTCCAAGACATAGTCAAATTCTGCCAAGAAGTCTTGCCACCTAGCTTGCTCTGGGCTTAGTTTTTTTTTTGACTTTGGAAGTAACTAGTGGCAATATTATCTGTCTTGACCACAAAATGGGAGCCAAGCAAATAGTGTCGCCAAACTCTGAGGCAGTGAATGATAGCCGTCATCTCCTTCTCTTGCACGGTGTATCTCCTTTCAGTCTCATTGAGTTTGCGACTCTCATAGGCAATGGGATGTCCCTCTTGCATGAGAACTCCCCCTATGGCAAAGTCTGATGCATCTGATTGTACTTCAAAAGGCTTGGTACAATCTGGTAGGGCCAAGACCGGTTCCTCCGTAACGGCTGTCTTCAGATTATCAAAGGCTTCCTGACACCTTGATGTCCACTCACATGTCTTGTTTTTCTTGAGCAAGTCAGTGAGGGGGGACACTCTTGTAGAGTATCCCTTTATAAATCTTCTATAGTAGTTGACAAGCCCAAGGAATGATCGTAGCTCGGTAACCTTAGTAGGAGGATCCCACTTCTTGATGGCCTCTACTTTTCCCTCCTCCATGTTGAGATTTCCACCTTGGATTTTGTGGCCAAGGAAATGGACTTCATTCAATGCAAATGAGCACTTCTCTTCCTTGACATAGAGTTGGTTTTCCCTTAAGACATGGAAAACAACCCTTAAATGCTCCACATGTTCTTCAAGGGTAGAACTATAGATGACGATATCATCTAGATAGACTACCACAAATTGGTCAAGATAGGGGTGGAAGATCTTGTTCATGAGTGTGCAGAAGGTGGCTGGAGCATTTGTGAGGCCAAAGGGCATCACTAGAAACTCGTATGCTCCATAGCGAGTTACACAAGTTGTCTTTGCTTCATCTCCTTCCGCAATCCTCACTTGATAATACCCTGATCTTAGATCAAGCTTAGAGAAGTACTTTGCATGGCCCAATTGATCAAATAAATCAGCAATCAAAGGAATGGGGTACTTGTTTTTTATGGTTACCTTATTTAGAACCCGATAGTCGATGCACAGCCGTAAAGACCCATCATGTTTCTTTTGGAACAACACGGGTGCCCCATATGGTGCCTTAGAGGGTTGGATGAATCCAGCATCAAGTAACTCCTTAAGTTGCCTCCTTAGTTCTTCCAACTCTGGAGGTGACATGCGATAAGGCGCCTTGGCGGGTGGTTTGGCGCCTGATTCCAACTCGATCTGATGGTCCACCTCTCTCCTAGGTGGTAGTTGCTTGGGCAACTCTGGGGGCATGACATCCCCATAGTCCTTAAGGACCTTCTGGATCTCCATAGGTGGAGGGGAGGAAATCTTCACTTCATTTTCCTCCATAGAAGCCAAGTAAGACACCTCACCCTTCTTCCAACCTTTCTTGAATTGCATGGCGGATAGAAGTTGGATGGTGTTTGGCTTAGACACGGTGGGTATCATACATGGACCACCTTCCAAGATGCACACCGAGTTATAGTGGGGAAGAGACACTACATTGAACTGTCTCAAGAACTCCATCCCCAACACAATATTGAAATCATCCATGGGAGCAACAGAAAAGTTCACCATACCTTTCCAAGTGCCAAGTTGTAACTCCACCCCGCGAGCTACACCATCATGGGGTTTGGCCTCGGAATTTACGGTTTTCAACCATCCTTGACCCTTCTTGAGAGGAATCCCTAGCCGTGCGGCCTCCTCCTTCTTGAGGAAGTTGTGAGAAGCCCCTGAGTCGACCATGGCATGAGTCTTCTTCCCATTGATGAGTACGTCTACAAACATCAAAGATCCATCCTTGGCGGTTGGCTTGGTGCTTGCCTTGAGTGAGTTGAGAAGTTGTAGACACCCCATGTGTGACTTTTCTTGAACTTCCTTCTCTTCTAGCATAGCATTGAGGGCCTTCCTCTTAGGACAATCTCTAGCCCAATGTGGCCCGTTACAAAGGAAGCAAGCATCCTTCGGCTTTTTGTCATTGGAGTGATCTTTCTTGCCTTCCTTTGATGATGAAGGCTTGTCTCCTCGCTCTTTATACTGTGGGGGCCTAGACCCCTTTGCTCCCCCACCCTTGTTGTGATTATCCTTAGAAGACTTGGGCTTTGAATAGTTGTTACTCTTATGATACTCAAACTCTTCCAAGGTTTCTACCACTGTCAAGGCGGTGGAGATGTCGTTGACCCCACGGCGCTTGAGCTCTTGAGCCACCCATGACTTGAGACCATCAATGAAGTTGAAGAGGAGATCTTCTTCACTCATGTTGGTGATTTGAAGCATGAGAGCAGAAAATTCCTCAACATAGTGGCGGATAGAAGATGTGTGCTTCAACTCCTTCATTTTCTTCCGCGCATTGATAGCCACGTTCTCAGGATAGAATTGCCTTTTAAGTTCATGCTTGAACTCTTCCCAAGAGTCGATGGTACAGGTACCCTTCTCTATCTCACTGTGCTTACGACGCCACCAAGTATCAGCAAGATTAGTAAGGTAGAGAGAGGCAGTACGTACCTTGACACGCTCGTCTTTCATGTTCAAAGCTTCGAAGTAGCGCTCCATGTGCCACACATAGTTGTCTAGTTCTTTGGCATCACGCTTGCCATCGAACTCTTTCGGTTTGGGGGTATCCACCCTTGGTGTCGCCATCATTCCAGCTCCAATGGCGCCTCCGTTGGCCACTGGCCGCTTGCACATGGCCCAGTCCGCCCTTGTCTCCTCCAGACTGACGCGGTATTCCTCCATTTGCTCTTGGAGTCTTGTTAGCTCCCCCAAGACCCGGTCTTGGAAAGAAACATTCTCAACATGCTGTGCTTCAATGGTGGGGCTGATGGTGCTTAGAATGGACTCCTTGAGCGATTCAGATTGTCCCTCCAATCCTAGCTCCTCCAAACTTTGCTCCACGATGTCAAGTCGGTCCTTGACATCCGCTACAGCCACCTCCACCCTTGTCACAGAGTTGTCAAGGGTGCTCACCTCCCTGTGAGACTGATCCCATTCCTCAATTTTGGCCAATAACTTAGTCATGGCCCTCTCGATCCCATCGAGACGAGACTCCATAGACGAGGTTGAATCCTTCGACCTCTTGCTCTTTCGTGGCTCCAGGGGCTCCATGGTGATCTCACTTGGATCCGTCATTCCTAGCCTGGACGCTCTGATACCAACTGTCACGGACTTAGAATTTCTTCACACGTCCCGTGCGGCCTTAAGAGGTTTTGCCCTCGCAAAGCTCCTAAGTAAGCCTTCTAAGTGACTCAAGACAAGAGAGAACAAATCTAGAGAGAGAAAGAAGAGAGAGGAGCTCTAGAGAACTTGTTTGCTCTATTGCTTGGTGATTTACACAAATGAGACTCCCTCTATTTATAGGGAACTCTTGGTACAAAGAATGGTTAGGATTGTGACACTTGTCACCAATCCAAGGGTAAAGAACTTTCTAGATCACTACTCTAGAATTGTCTATAAGGCCCTTCCCTAAGAGGTTCTACACCCTTCTAGAATACTCCACACAATTCTACAATATTCTACAAGATTACAAAGGACTAGGAGGTTCTAGAAGGTTGTGGAATTCTCTAGAAAAACCTAGGTGGTGACACAACGCTATCGTTCAATCAGCTTAACTAATGTCATTTACAAACTCATCTCCACGATTTTAGCAAACCGACTTAAATCCATTCTGCCTCGCATCACTTCCCCACTCCAAACAGCTTCTGTCCCTGGTTGCACCTTTCAAGAAAACACAATGATAGTTTATGAATTTTCATAAAATCTCATCTTTCAAAATGAAATACTTTGAACTTCCAATTACATTTAGTAGAGCAAAAAAGAGAGATTTTACAAAGAATTGCAAGATAAAGTCTTCAAAAAGCTAGAGGGTTGGAAGTGCGCCAAACTCCATTGCTTCATATCAAATTACTTCCTTCATGCTTCCAAAATCAGTCTGCAAGTTATTAGATACTCTATTTAAAAACTTCTGGCGGAGTATCTTTAAAGATAGAAAACATAATTGACCTTGAAATCATGGAAGTTAATTTGTCAACCCAAAGGTTCAAGTGGACTTGGTCTAAGGACAATGGAATCACCCGTTTGGATAAAAAAAAGTATTTCATTTTATCATTACAACTTTCTTAATTTTTCACACAAAATATAATAAATAATTCAACTTTTTCAAATCTCAAAATAATAATAATATTAAAAAATAATATTTTAACAATATTTTATTCAAATATCAATTTTTATCTCAACTCATCTAATCTACACTCACTATCCAAACGGCACCATATGGCACTCATTGCTCTCATCGAAATATCTGAATTCCTTGTGTTTCTAGATAGTTCAATCTAAACTATCATATTTGGTTCTGAAAAAGAATTCTAAAGGGAACGGAGATAGTCTCACAAGGTAGATGCTATCAAATCTTCAGTAGCCATTATATTAATATTTAGTCAAAACCTTGGATGCAATTCTTGGCACCCGGTTAATAATATTTCATTCGGCTGAGTATATCAGGTCATGTCTAATTTGACCTCGACCAGAAAGTTCGATTTTTAAAAGATGGTGGAAAAAAAAAAAAAAGTAATTTAGGACGTAAAGTGAAAGTTTTGATAGCGTAAAAAAGAAATGATAATCTCAAGTATCATAGTTACTGTTAAGCTTCCATGGCATTTTACAATTCAGCATTTTCTATGATTCATTGATCATGTAAGTTTAATGGGTAAGAGCATTGGCAATGGTTTAGCCATTGTCAAAGTCAAAATTTGGTAAAAAATAGATGTTTTGGTTAAAGCCTTTTGATTAAAGTCAAAGTCATTGAAGATGTTAATCTAAATTAGACTATCCATTAAAACAATAATATAATATTAAATATATTCCATAAATTAATTAATAATTTAATTTTTACTTAATATTAATGTTTTCCAGCTAATTTTTTCCTCAAATTTCAGATTTTTATACTCATGATCCAATCACATAAAATTACAAGCAATGCTACTCAGTTCTTTATTATTTTATAATATTTAATCACAGTGACTAAATTAGTAAAACGAAGAGAAGCTGAAAAATAGTAAAGGGATGCGGTTGGTAAAACAAATTTTTCAGAAAAAAATATATCTTTTGGAGATGAACAGTACGAAGCCATATTTGGAGAAAAGGACGGCATTACTATAGCAAAAAGTGGAGCTGAAGTTATTTGACTACTCCAATTTAAATCACTTTTGGAGTAGTTAAGCGAACTTTGGCTAGGTGCTTGTATTTGATTAGGCCAATACTAATGCTAACTACAATAAAAGTATTTTTATCTATACAAAAAGTTTGGTAAAGCGTGCATGCAGTTGCTTAGGCAATTGGGTAGTCTTTTAATGGATAAGGTCTCTTGCATATAACAACTCAGTCTAATATTTCTAGAGCGGTGCTAGAGTCATCAAAAACATCTCCTAAAAATACATCCCAAAGCATGCATTTCATTTTTTTATTTTTCATTTTTTTAATCATCATAAACATTTTAAAAAAATAAAAAAATCATAACATCATTCTAATTTTATTGGACTTAAATTAAATTTAGTAGACTGTTTTGGATAGGCTGACAAGCAATAAACTATTGAGATGGGCTAAGAACTTTTAATTAGGTCCATAGGCCCAAAGAGACTTAATAAATCTTAATGGATTGGGTTTGGAGTCCTAATAAGCTCGACTGTCCAATAAATGTCAATGGAGAGGGGGTCAAGGCAGTCACGACAGGGAGAGAGGTGTTGAGGGTGCGCAGGGAAAACAAAAGAATGGTCTATATTTTTTGCAATGGTTTTCAATCATGAGTAGAGAGGGTCTGGGTACTCTCAAAGTTTTTTGGTGTTTCTGGATACTCTCAAATTTAGACAACAACTTAGGAGTCCTCTCCTAGTAGGGTGAGGTTTTCCTCCTTCTTTCGGGGAAGAGTGAGGTCTCTTGGACTAGCTAGGCTGGTTTGAAGAGTGAACAATGGAGGAGGACTTAGCTATACAGTGGGAATGCCTATGCCTTACTGAGAAGGAACAAAAGGAGGTGGTTTTACCAACCAAGTCAGTCACCAAAGCAGCACAACAAGGCAAGTATTGCTTATTAGCCATGATCATATCAGAAAGACAAGTGAACCGAGAAGCTTTCAAGACTACAATGGCCAAAGTGTGAAGATGTGAGAGCTGGTTTCAGTTCTCAAAAGTTGGCATGAATAAGTTTTTGATTGAGTTTCATCGAGAGAAGGACCTCAAACATGTGTTAAGGGGCAGACCTTGGTCCTTTGATAGGTGGTTGATATGCCTTCAAGCCTTTAAAGGAAACAAATCCATCAATGAGGTCCCATTCAACAAGGAAGAGTTTTAGGTACATGCCTACAACTTACCCTTAGCAAGTATGACTTATGAAGTGAGAGTTCAGATTGGTGGAAAGATAGGTAGATTTATAACAGCCAAAGTTGATGACAGAGGTATTGGATTGGGGAAGTTCATGAGGATAAGGGTGGAAATGAATATTACAGAAGCTCTCATCAAAGGGATATTTTTAACTCTCGAAGGTAAGAAGACTTGGATCCCCATAAAATATGAGCGTTTGCCTACTTTCTGCTTCAGGTGTGGGATTGTAAAGCACTTTAAACAGGGTTGTTCCATTAGCTCTATGGATAGTAACCAGCTGCAATATAGGGCTTGGTTGAGGGCTCTAACAGTGAAGGACAGGGAGTACACCAACAAGAAATATGGGGAAGAAGGAAAACAACATAGCGCAGAAGAGTAGCCATGGAGGCTAGGAAGGGAGGTCAGGGATGAAGGGCAAAATAGTAATCCTAAGCCAAGAGAAGATATCCAGGGAAGTGGTCTGGAAGATGTAGACAAGGCAAACTCTTTGGATCCATCTGACACCAAACATTCTCCTAGCTTTTATGCAACACCAACCCAAGAGCCTTTTAAGGAAAGGTTGACCAACCCAGTTTGGGATGGTTTTGAGCAACCTTTTCATGCAGGACAAACGTGCCTCATGCAAAGAATAAGGAACCACATGGTCCACTAGTCAAGGACTGTATTGGTAAAGACCAGAAGACAGCTCTCGACCCTATGAACAACATGGACCTGAGAGCCCAGACTACATCCTTGGCCCATTTTGTCTCGGACTAGGTCCAAGTTCTGGAGAAAATAAAAACAAGATCAACTTGGAAGAGGAAAGCCAGGGAAAATAAACCAATAAGCCAAACAACAGAACCAAGGAAGATCAAAGCAAGTCTCCTAAGTGGGACTAAGAGAGAAGTCAATCAGAACACTGCAGGAGAAGAAGTCCATGTCATTAAAAAGAGGAAAAAAGTGTTGATGCTTGATGCAACAGAAATGAAGTGGTGGTGGCTGTTGCACAGCCCCACCCTATGCAATGAGTTGTCTAAGTTGGAACTGTCGAAGGCTTGTGAACCCTTGGATAGTGAATAAACTACATCTTATGGTGCAAAATAAGTCCCCAAATTTTATTTTCTTGATGGAAACAAAAAGCAACAGAACAAAGGTGGAAGCTGTCAAGAGGAGATTGAATTTTGAAAATAGCTTTGTAGTCAACTCGAGAGGAACCAGTGGTGGGCTGGCCTTCTTCCTTTGGAAAAAGGACATGGAAGCAAAAGTGGTGTCATACACCCAGCATCACATTTCACTTTTAGTGAAGGGTATGAAGGAGGGAGTCCCCTGGCAATTAATTTGGTTCTATGGCAACCCAATGATAGGAAAGAAGCAGGAAAGCTGGCTCTTGCTACAAGCTCTAAAACCTTCAAGCTCGATAGGATGGATGTGCGAATGTGACTTTAATGAAATAATGAGCTATGGTAAGAAGTGGGGAAGACCACTAAGACCATACAAACAAATGGAGGCATTCAGGAATGCTGTTAACAGATGTGGACTGAGTGATATGGGCTACTTTGAAAGTAAATTTACGTGGTCTAATGGAAGACAAGGGAAAGCCTTCACCCAAGAAAGGATTGATGAGGCCTTTAGTAACTTTGTCTGGGCACATCTATTCAATGATTCCAAGGTATTTATACTCTCGGCCCTAAATTCAGATCATAATAGGATACCAAGACAAATTGTGAACAAAATGCAAGCTACCACTGACCAACTCAAAAACCACAGATTTAAGCTGACTCAATGGAGTAAGAAGACTTTTGGCAGTGCAAGGAGAGAAGTCAATGCTCAAATGGACTACATCTCAAAATTACAAGAGAGGAACACAGGCCAGCTAACAGAGGAGATAAAACAAGTACAACAAGGAGTAGACAAACTTCTTGAGGCAGAAAATATCAAGTGGAAACAAAGAGCCAAACAGAGGTGGCTATCTAAGGGGGATAGAAAAACAAAATACTTTCACCAATGTGCTTCAGATAGGAGGAAATCAAATGTGGTCAAAAAGTTTATGGATAGCAATGGACAAGCAGTAAGCTCGAAAGAAGGAATTTGTGATCTATTCCAAGAATTCTTCACAGAGCTTTTTACCTCTTCTAACCCCAGTAACCCAGTAGCATGCATAGCATCAATGGAGGCTCGAGTGACTGCAACACAAAACTCCATGCTGACCAAGCTTTACACCAAACAAGAGGTGGAAGAAGTTCTATTTAACATAAATGGCTTAAGCTCCCCAGGACCAAATGGGTTTCGTGCAATCTTCTACCAAAAGCACTGGTCAGTAGTGCGTTCCCAAGTGTGTGATGCTGTTCTAAATGTTCTTAATTCAGGTGGCAACATAAGGGACATCAACAACACATTCATTGCCCTCATTCACAAGAAGAAAGCTCCCACTACGGTCACAGAATTAAGGCCCATCTCTCTCTGTAATGTACTCTATAAATTCATTTCTAAATGCATAGCCAACAGATTAAAGAAGGTACTACCTAGTATGATTTCTCCTTTTCAATCTGCCTTTATCCCTAATAGACTAATAACTGATAATGTTATTGTTGCTTTTGAGGCTCTGCATACCATGAAATGTAAATTGTCAGGAAAAGAAGGGTACATGGCACTAAAATTAGACATGAGCAAGGCTTATGATAGAGTTGAGTGGGACTTTCTTAGAGTTGTGCTTCATAGGCTGGGATTCCACAGTCAGTGGGTGGAACTAGTGATGAGATGCATAGAATCTGTCTCCTATGCTCTCTTAGTGAGTGGTGACCCTCAACAAGAATTTTTACCTTCTCGAGGCATAAGACAAGTTGACCCACTGTCACCTTATCTATTCATCATGTGTGCAGAAGCACTAAGTAATCTGATTCATAAGGCTGGAGAAGGCAGACTGATTAATGGGATACCAATAGGGAAGAGTCAGTTAAGAGTCTCTCACCTCTTTTTTACAGATGACAACCTTTTATTTTTTAAGGCAAATGTAATGGAATGGAATAGAATGATAAACCTTTTAAGAGCATATGAAATGGCATCTGGTCAAAGATTAAATCTTAAGAAAACCTCCATTATTTTTAGCAAAAACACAGCAAGATAGACTCAAGAGTACATCCTGTCAATTGCTAGGATGAGGTCTGGATTGCCTTATGAAAGGTATCTAGGATTGCTATATGTGGTGGGAAGAAACAAGCTCAAATCTTTGAAAGACATTCTACATAAAATCAGAATGAGGCCTAGTAATCACAAAACTAAAACACTATCTCAGGTAGGGAAGGAAATATATCTCAAAGCAGTGATCCAAGCACTCCTCACCTACACCATGAGTGTTTTTAAACTTCCCACCACCTTCCTTCAATCCATCAATAGTGTCATTCAGCAGTTTTGGTGGGGCCAACAAGAGAAGGAACACAAAACTCACTAGGTATCCTGGAGGAAAATGGGGCAAGCAAAGGCAATTGGGGGTCTCGGGTTTAGGGAACTTGAATGTTTCAACAAAGCCATGTTCTCCAAGCAATGCTGGAGACTAATCCAAGATCCAAATTCCTTGGCTACTAGAGTCTTAAAAGCCAAATACTATCCTAATTCGAACTTTCAGACAGCAAAATTAGGGTCTAAGCCTTCCTTTGTGTGGAGGAGCTTCTTGCAGCAAGACAAATTGTAGAAGCTGGTGCTTTCTGGAGATTAGGAACAGGCTCTGAGATACACATATGGGAAGACAAATGGCTAGGCTAATCCAATCCTAGCAAAGTCACCAGCCCAATTAAAAATCTAGAAGGCAAGGCTAAGGTTGCAGAACTGATCAATCCTGAAAATAAGATGTGGAAAGTTGAACTGGTACAAGGCACTTTTGAAGAGGGGGAAGCAAAGTTGATACTGCAAACTCCTATTAGCTCTATGGAAACCAACGATAGAATCATAAGGAATGGAACAAAGGATGGATCTTTCTCTGTAAAAGTGCATATCACATGGAGAAATCTGTGGCGCCCCCAGATTTCCGCTTGGGATTGAACGGACATCTGAAGCGTCAGGACACGCAACACATGGTTACCTGCCCCCGTTCATGACATATAAGATGCAATGTTCCTAACAAGCATCTAGCATTATGCAATATTCGCAGCGGATAATTTTTTTTTTTCTTGAGCAATACTATGCACCAAACTTATAATATCCCAAATAGTTAAATCGTAATCCAAGCATACTTAACAAAATAAACATCCACGATTTCAGTACAAGTCTTAGGACACTATAACCTCAAAAACATGGGAGACCAAACTCTATATTTACATTACCAAAATACACTATTGAGGAAGTTCGTCGAGTAACTCATGTAACTCGACTAACGAGGCCAGAAAACTGTCCAAAAACTAACTATGGAAGTTGTAAGCTCTGTGTCGTGTCTGCGTCGTCTAGTCAACCTCCTTCAGTCTACGAATGTCTGCTCCCTGCTCTGATCCTAACACATCGCCTACCATTAGGGGGGAATGGTAGTTGGGACTACCACGGTGAGATTTGATTACAAATCTCAGTAAATTAACAAGAAACTCTCACATAGGTTAAAGATGCATGCATGGCAGTAAAAGTATAAATGCATAAATAAAGTCGTAAATAAGCATAGCATAACTTAACATATAGCATGATATAACCTGAACTTAAACGTGAACTAAACTTGACTTAACATAACATGAACTTGAGCTTAAAACATAATATGGACTAGCAACATAACATGAATGTGAAACTTGAAACATAACATTGACTTGAAACATAGCATGAACGTGAACATGCATAACATAAATATGAACTTGAACTTAACATAAACCTGAGCATAACATGACATAAGCGTGAACTTGAGACATAATGCGAACATGAACATAACATAACATGAACGTGAGTTTGAACATATCATAAACATGAACATAACATGATATGAACATGAACTTGAAACTTAACGTGAACATGAACATAACTTGTACGTGAGCATAACATAACATAACATGAACTTGATCTGAAACTTGACTTATCGTGGACTTGATCTTAAACTTATTCTTATCTCATGGGGTCACCATGATTGCTTATTCTTAACTTCTTGACATGAATTTGGAATCTTATTCAATTGACTTGATTAATAACGTGACCATATGGGTGCTACACGGGTCCCCTAGAGCCGTGTGTCCCTGTCGATTACCGCATCACAACACAGTTATCTACACCAGCTGTGAATGCGTTAATACGTACTCCACAGTTGTTGTGGCCCTACGTATTCTACGTGTCACACTTGCTGTATCTCACGTAGTGTATGTTCCATAGTTGTTGTGGCCCCATGAATACACGTAAAATAAAATATGGCACCATCGGCGTTAGTGCCTGGCGCGCTCCGGTGGCCAGCTAATTAGGCCCCATTCGTAACCTGTTAACTGTACTTCATCAACCCAGGAAATTTCACACCTATTTAGACACTCCAGCGTGAACAAAGGAGTTCAACTAGGATATTACCCCATCCTAACACTTAGGGTCGTGATTGACATGAATAACTTAACTTGAACGTGATCTGACTTCTTTACTTAACATGACATACTTGCAATGGTGAATATTACATGATATGACATACATGTAACATAAATCATATTTAACATGGCATACTTATAGCACATAACAATACATGATAGAATAGATTGTGTAACAGATAAATATTCATGACAGAATATAAATCATGCATAACAGATAAACATGTAATGACATGGCATGGCATGTCATATATAATAACATACATACATAAATCATAGTTCCCTTACCCATCATACATACACAATAAACTGATAGTAAGTTAGAAACTAACTTACCTCGATCGTCGCGTTCTACTAGAATAAAGCGCGAAACCCGAGAAACTGTAATAAGGTATTCTAAAAGTTAAAAATTTAATTACTAGCAATTAGAAACATGAAAACAAGCTAACTTAGAGTAAAATTATCATTTTACCCTCTACATGTGGGAAATGACCATTTTACCCCTAACTTAAAGATTTCACATCCTAACTCCAAAAATTTCAAACATTTACATTCCTCATGTAAATTTTGTCCTAAACTCAAATATTAATTCAGAAAGATTTAAAACAAATCACAACTATGAAAAACACACTATAGCCGAAACATCCATAGGCTATTTCTCTTGATTTTTGTTGCAACTCCTTCCAACTTCAAAACTCATGCTTAAACCAAAATTTTGCAACAAACATATTCTAATCCTAAGTTTAAAACCATACTTAAAACATCCATTTAGAAAAAGCTTATAATCAACACCAAACTTTTTGTAAAAAGATCCAAACACTTAATCACAAGCTTTGACCCTAAATCAAAACATCTCCAAGAATTCCAAAAAATCAAATCTTACTTCTAACATATTCACAACATCATCCTAAGATCAACCATGCTTTAAATCATCCAACAAAGTCACCAAAATCACAAAATAACACTTGGAGTTTTTGGTTTTACACTTAGTCCAAAACCAGAAACTTTTTCCTCAACTAGTTTTGATAAATCTCTTGATCAATGGCTTAACAATGTGAGATCTTTGAAATAAAGCATCACATGGTTTAAGAATGTGTCCTAAATAGGATCCAACCATCAAACTTGAAATCACATGGCTAAAAATCAATAAAACATAGATCTAACCTAAACACATCAAATCTTAGGCCTAACCGGAATCCTCTTGCATAAAAAAATCGTATCTTTGAAAATAATACTAAATATCTTCAAAATAATATCCTAACATGAAAAAAAGAGACTTAGGATCATCATATAAAAATATCAAAACCTTTAGAGTAAGATCAAACCTCGAAATATTCAACTTTTCTCCAAATAAAAACTGTTTTGCCACTTCCAGTTTTCAAGTTTCTAGATCTAACAAATCTATCATCAAAAGCTTTATTCATGCAACAAAACCTTAATGAAAACTCTTAAACACATGCTAAAAACACTCCATAAAATTTTCGGACCAAGATTTGTCCATTAGCTTGGTCAAAACCTCCAAAACATAACATACTCTCCAGATTCACGCCCAGAATGACCTTTCCATGGTTAAAAATACTTTTGACTGACCAAATGACCATGGAATTATACTAATAATATATCTACGGAAACTATACTCAAAGAGGAACAACTTTTATGAAGGATTCATAGTGTTAAAATACTTAAAAAGGGTCGAAAAGCTCCACGAGAAAAGACCCAAAAATCTGCCCGAGAGAGCTCTTTTGGGTTTCTCTCTAAGAACGGGGTGAAGAAGTGATGAAAGGGAAGTAAGTGTGTCTTGCACGGCTCAAGACTTCTGTAGGGGGAAGGTATGGACCTGAATGACCATTGATTGGAGGTAGATAAGTGACATAAAGTGGAGAATAGAGAGGGGAAAGGACTGACTGCAGAAGCTATAGGGTATGGAGGTTGATGTGGTGGGTTTCTCCATCTCATCAAGGCACTATTGGGTTCAGCCAAGGGCAGTGAATGGTCTTCCATGTGGGGGAGGAAACTTCTGCAAAAAGCCTTGCCAAGGTGGCCAAATTCGTGGGCCTTAGTGGGCCTCATCCAAGTGGGCTTCAATTTGGGGTTTAAAGGGGGTTTGGTTAGGGTTTGAGATGCTATTAAGCCCAAAACCAATTTTTCTTGGCCCAAACAAATTTTCAAGGTTTAAAAGGTTAGATAATGATGTCATAACAAGGATTTGAGAAATTAATAACATGTGGAAGTGATTTAATCAAGTGATTACACACAATGCTAGAAATTGGATAAAAAAGGATTTGAAGGCCAACTTTAGGGTTTGGGGAAACCGTTTAGGGTTTCGGTTTCAACAAGTTTTTGGGGTTTCAATTGGATTCCAACCATTTAGGGTTTCACTAGGGTTGAAACCCTTTTTGATTTTGCTTAATTTGGTTGATCAGATGAAAAAAGTTTTGCTTAGGTGGCATGATCTTACACCTTGATTTCCTTCACAAATCCATCTAATGGTTCCTTTTTATGCCAAGTATCTAATACTATTCATTATGTGTGGCTAAAATCTTGCCAAGTGTCCAAATCAAACTTCTCTAACCTAATTTGGATATTCCACACTTTGATTTTGAAAACACTGCACTTAGTACGCTTATCGAGGTTACTATTCACTCCAAAAAAACGCACAATAAACTTAATACTGAAAAATCCTAAATATTCATATTAACCTACAGTAAAAACCGTTAACAAAACTTAACCATGAAGTGCCTCTATAAATAAATTCACAGTTTCGAACAGCCTTTTCGTTCGAAATTATGAAAATGGGTTATTGGGCCATAAAATCCTAAATATTCCATTGAGTCTAGTGGCGTCAACTATAATGTAATCTGACACTTCTAACTATCTCAAACAATCAAACTCGCATTTCTGGCACCATAACAAGTGATAACACCGAGTATATTGACAGGCTAAAACCTTTGCGATTAGCCGATTCGTGAAAACTTACGGAGTTTTCACAAAGTTCCTCAAGTCTATAGAAATTCTACCATTGAATTTCTAGCGGGCTGTTACAAAATCTAGGCAAATGGCAAGTCTAGACCAAGCTTCAACGAGTAACATACATCAGGAAGTGTGGAACAAGATCTAGCAGCTTAGAGTAACCCCTAGTGATTAAATGTTTCTATGAAGAACCTGCCACGAGGCCCTTCCCACTCAAACTAAATTGTTTAAGATGCGAGTGGTCAATGATCCTCTATGCCCCATCTGTTGCAGGGGAGATGAAGATATTCGCCTTGTGGAGCTATGCAGCAGCAATGGACGTGTGGAGTCAATGTTCTAAAAGGATCCAAAAAAGATCTACTAAGCAACTTCCCATGCTGTAGTTTTTTTATTCTTTAACCAAGGTGCTGAATGAAGAAGAAATCCAGGAATTTGTAGTAGTGGCAATGAAACTCTGGTGGAGAAGGAATTCATACATTGAAGAAAGAATTCACTAAGCCTCATGTTATTGTAAGGGAAACCAGAACCTTGTTAGATATGCTAGCAGAGAAGGATATTGATCTTAACAACAAAAAACCACAAAGATGCTCCTCAACTGAAGTATGGCAAGCCCCTTCATCAAACTGGTTTAAGATCAATTGGGATGGGGGAAGTGGACAAGGCTAGAGGAGTGATTGGAATAGGAGTGGCAATAAGGAATAGTGACAGTCAAGTTATTGCCACTATGAGGCTAAGGAAACAATTTTTTCCTGACCCCCCCTAGCAGAAGCGTATGCTGCCTTACAAGCAACTAAATTTGGCCTAGACCTTGGGTTGCAACAGGTCATCATTGAGGGGGACTTTGCAAGTCACAAAAGCTTTACAAGAAGGAAAAGAAGTATGGTGTAGCGCTAGCATGTACATGAGTGAAACAAGGTCATGTCTTTCATATTTTGCAAAGTGTGAAGTTTCTCATGTTGGGAGAAATGGCAATATTATAGCCCACTTATTAGCAAAAGATGTTCTTACTAGTCTAGAGTTAATTGTAACATTGGAGGTATTTACCTTCAAAAAAAAAGACAGGGTTTGTGTAAAGTGGGATTCTGTGTTGTGCGGTTTATTGTCTTCATCATGGGTGGACGACGTGGTAACTCCTACTTGGAGGGTGTTTTTAGGGGTTTTACACCACATATGATTATAAGATTTGAGTAGTGATCTTCACAATTTACATACAACTTTAAAAATTCTATTATTTCTCATAAGATTTTCTCTTTAAATAACTGTTGGGTTACTCGTTAAATATGGTCTACTTGTTTCATAAATATCAAATGGCCTTTTTAACTTAGTTATTTGGTCTGGTAAAAATCATTAACCTAACATAATAAGTTTTTGGCTCATGCCCTATTTAAAATTACCCAATAAATAATTGGGTTTTTATAGATTTTAATCCCATTAACATCATTTAAAACATACACCATATATCAGCATGCTTTAAAATAAGTTCTTAGGGCCCATAGGCCCTAAGACAGTTTTTTGGTTAACCTCCATCAACTTAGAGCCAGCTTATTCAATATTGCCTATCAAACCCAATTTGACCTCAGTAAAAAATTATCCTTATTCCATTTCTAATGATATTAAACGAAGTTGTTACAATCACCCCCCCATAAAACTTCCATTCTTGTTGTAAACCGACGAATGACCGACTCAAAGGCCGCCTTTGTATTCCTATTAATATGGGCATTGTTTACTTGTACATACATATGTTTTCAGTATTGAATAACAAAGTTTTCTCTTACAATATCATTTCTCTTTTAGTTTTATAACACGTTATCAACACGAAGATTCTGCCGATTTTGAAGCTAGTAGTCTTTTACTTCAAGTAAGTTTTTCAATATATTATTTGTAGTTTTCAAAATGAATATGAAATGTCATTTACTTATTATTACTTGATAAAACTGTGTTTATTCTCATGATTTTGTGACTGTATTTCTTATTTACAATATAAGCATACTTATTTTCTTGATTTACATATGTAGAAAATGTCAAATCTTACAAATTGGAATTCGTTGCTCTTGATATTTATATATAAAAAAAATATTTATCTTGGATTCTTGATGCTGAAATCCATCTGGATGCGATGAACCTAAGAGCTACAATTAAAGAAGGAAATCACGCATCCCGGTAGGACCGTGCTAAGGCAATGATTTTCCTTCGCAACTATCTTCATGAATAATTAAAAACTAAGTATCTCACAGTGAAAGATCCCCTTATTTTGTGGAATGATTTAAGGGAGAGATATGAGCACTAGAAAACTATAATCCTCCCAGAAACTCGTCATGATTGGTTGCACTTAAAGTTGCAAGACTTCAATAGTGTTAGTGAGTATAACTCTGTACTCTTTAAAATCAGCTCAATATTGAAATTATGTGGTGAAAAAGTCATTGATGATGACATGTTAGATAAGACATATACTACTTTTCATGTCTCGAATGTGCTCATGCAGCAACGGTATCGAGAGCAAAAGTTCAAAAAATATTTTGAACTTATATCTTGTCTTCCAGTGGCTGAGCAAAATAATGAGCTTTTATTAAGAAATCACCAGTTACGTCTTATTGGTTCTATATCATTCCTTAAAGTAAATGGTACTGGATTTACACTATTCCCAGAAGCGAATGATGCATCTTTTCAAAGAAATCGAGGGCGTGGACATGGTAGGAAAAACTATAAAGGTGGAGGTCTTAGAAGTGATCGCAATAAAAGAGATAATAATAGATATACGCCGTACCACCAGAAGTGGTTCAACTCAAAAAATGATAAAGGCCCTCAAAACAAATTTTCAAAAAAAGAAGAAGATGGATGCCATAGATGTGGTATGATTAAATATTGGTCTTGTACCATTGTACAGCTAAGCATTTGTTTGACTTATACCAAGCTTCTATAAAAGAAAAAACAAAAAAACTTGAAACAAATTTTATTGAACCAGCAGATACTTTAATTTCTATAGATGGAAAACATATTACCCACCTTGATGTTTCTGATTTCTTTGAGGATCTCAGTAGTAGAGTTGATCATTTGACTGGTGATGAAATTATTCATTTTTAATTAATATATTTTCTTTATCTTATAATAAAACTTTTTAATATTTTGTAGTAATGAAATTTTATATATTGTGTAGAATCATGAGTCTTACTAATGAACTTTTTATCTCTGAGATGAATGATAGAGATGTGTGTCTGGCTGACAGTGCTACAACTCACACAATTCTTAAAGATAAAAAATATTTCCAAAATCTAACATTGAGTAAAGCCTACGTCCATACTATATCTGGTTCATTGAATCTAATTGAAGGTTCCGGAAGAGCTTATATTGTGTTGCCTAATGACACCAAATTGTGTATTGATTATGTTCTATTTTCTTCACGATCCAGAAGAAATTTATTGAATTTTAAAAATACACAGCGTAATGGTTGTCATATTGAAACCACCAACGAATGCAGTAAAGAGCATCTTCTCATTACTAAAATAATTTCGAGCCATAAGCTAGTATTAGAAAAACTGCATGCTCTCTCATCTAGATTGTATTATACAAAAATGAGAACAATCGAATCACATGTGGTAATGCACCAGAAGTGCATTGACCCCAAAGTATTTATGACTTGGCATGATTGTGTTAGACATCCGGGATCAATAATGATGAGACGAATAATTGATAATTCATATGGGTATCCCCTAAAGAATTAAAAGATTATCTCACCCAATAAATATTCGTGCTCTGCATGTTCTCAAGGTAATTTAATTATCAAACCATCTCTCTCAAAAGTTATTTTTGAATCTCTGTCATTTTACAAATGATTCATGGGGATATATGTGGGTCTATTCAACCATCAAGTGGACCATTTAGATATTTTATGGTTTTAATTGATGCATCAAATCGATGGTCACATGTTTGTCTACTTTCCACTAGAAATGTTGCATTTGCTAAAATTCTTGTCCAAATAATTAAACTACGAGCATAATTCACTGACTATCCAATCAAAACTATTCGATTGGATAATGCAGGTGAATTTACATTTCAAACTTTTGATAACTATTACATGTCAATAGAAATAGATGTTAAACATCTAATTCATGAAATACCTATTCAGGAGGTTATTTTTCAGGAGATTTAGTCTTTTCATAAGATTTAGTCTCTTCAGGAGCATCGATTGCTCTTGTGGCTTCTGTTGTGGGTATGAGCTCTTTAGGAGTATCAAATTCATTTTGAATTTCTCTTCCGAAATTTTTTTTTTTATTTGCACCAATAGGCCATCCACGCTTCAGGCGTGTCTTAGACTCACCTATTACTGTTTTGGCAATTTGTCTTTCAGGGACTACAATCCTTCTTGGAACATTATCAGCAAGAATATATGATTTTACCACAACTTTAGTGTCAGTGAATACATCTGGTAATTGATTTGTAACACTTTTCAAATGAATAATCTTTTGAACATCTAGTTTACATTCATTTGTATGATTATCAAATTGGGAAAGCGTTTTATTTTCCCAAATAATTTCCTGTCATGCTATCCAGTTACCCACACACACACTCAAAATGGTTTAGCTGAATTATTAATCAAAAGATTTCAGCTAATCGCTAGACATTTACTTATGAAATCAAAACTTCGTAATGAGAGCAATAAAATTGTGCGATACGAAGCACGACTTGTTGAACAAGGTTTCCTGCAGAAACCAGGGATTGATTATAAGGAAACATACTATCTTGTAATGGATGCAATCACATTCAGATTTTTTATTAGCTTGACTAATGTGAACTCCAATCGACTCGCTTTGAGACCCAACAACAATATTGAAAAACCAACCCAAGAAAGCCAAACTCAAGTCTATGGATGAAGAATCTAGACCCGTTGAGAACCCGTTTCAAGAACCTAGATTATATTAAAATCTAGACCCGTTGAAGAACCCGTCTTAAGAACCCGAATTATAAAGGAAGAACGCCACAAAGGTTATGATTTACCTTTGATAAGTTTAAACGTTCAATCAAGAACAAGAGGAGATAAACTCAACTCCTAATGAATAAAATTCATCAATTTCAATAATGTCTTTTTTTTTCCTCAAATGAGGCTACAAATGGTTTAAATAAACAATCCTCAAAAATCATAAGTGAACAGTTCGGCGCTATAGTAACTCCTTAAAACCTTAGTTCAATATTTCCCAACATGCCCTTTACTCATTCTCTTAATAAACTCAATTATTCTAAATTAATAAAATAAGTCCTTTAAATGAGTTAACTAAGTTGAAAGCCTTCAATTCATGTTGCTTTGTTGCTCTCTTCCATAACTTGTATAAAATTGATCAAAATTGGTTCTCCTTCATTCAAGCCCATCTTTAGTGTTGGGCTCTTGTTAGCTTCATCCCAAGTGGATTTGCACCCATCCTTGCAATGCCTCATTGATTGTTTTGGCTCTTGCTCTTGTGATTGCCCATTTGGAACTTGCAAAGGATCTTTAAAGCTCAGTCCACCTTGAGGCCCATCATTCCCCCTCTCCTCAAAAGGATTCGACCTCGAATTTCCACCTGGATCAAAAGGAAAAAGATTAGTAACATTGAAAATAACAGAAACATGATACTTACCTGAAAGATCCACTTGATATGAATTGTCATTAATCTTCTCATAAAGTTGGAAAAGTCTATCTGAGTTACTCCTGTCATCAATAAGCAAAAGTATCAAATCTAAAGGAGTAAATGGATTAAAACCATAAACAACTTCAAAAGGATAATATAAAGTAGTAGTATGCATGGTCCTATTATATGCAAACTCCATGAATGGAAAGTAATACTCCCACAAACTATGAAACACATCTAAAATCCTATTTACACCAAAATGACCCAACAAACCACATCCATGCACAAGCAACTTATGCATAAGACTAGTAGGCTCACTAAGTTTATTCTCTCCAAACAAATACCAATCTAGTCTATAGCACTTACCAAACGATGTTTTCTCACATACTCCATACACACTGGCAAAGTCATCATCATTAGCATGCAATTTCTTGTCATATTCAAATCTAAATAACTTTGCATCTAAAATAATAATACGATCATACATTCTTGCTAATGCACAAGCCACAAAAGTTTCCTTACCATGTGTGTACTTGATTACAAGAGGAAAAATCTCAATACATTCCTCCCACTTGGCATGCATTCTAGTCAACTTACCTTGTCCTTTCAAGTGTATCAAAGACTCATGTTCTTCAAAGAAAGGTTGGGTAGGGATTATCGCACCTGGCACAAAATCAATGTATTGCTCTATCTCTCTAATAGGTGGCAATCCACTAAACACACCGCTAGGAATCATAACCTTATATCCCTGCAACAAAGAAATAACAATACTAGGCAAAGGTACGTCAAGTTCGCTAGTATTAAAACTTGCCTTAGCCATCTCATTTTCTGCACTATCTCTTCTCTTTTCACTCTCTTTTTTCTTCAGTCTCTTTATTCTTTTCATTCTCTTTTTTCTTTTCACTTTCTTTTTCCTTTTCACTCTCTATTTTCTTTTCACTCTCTGTTTTTTCTTCACTCTCTTCGTTCTTTTCACTCTCTCCTTCTCTTGAGGTTTTGGCCTCACTATTTCTTTTTTGATCAATCTCACTTTCTCTCTTTCTTTTCTGATCAATTTCACTTTCTTTCTTTCTTTTTTGATCAACTTCACTTTCTTTCTTTCTTTTTTGATCAACTTCACTTTCTTTCTTGTGAGCCTTATCATCAAAGGGGCTGAATACATATCATTATAGTTGGTATCTTGTCTTGTGAGTACTGTTTTCCTCGTATCATTTTCTTGAGTCTCATGTCATTTTATTATTTCTGTGTTTCTCTTGTTCTTGTTTCTTGGACCTAATTATTAGTTGGGATAAAACAAGGTTGTATTGTCTTGATTGAGTTCAATTAGTTCTTAAAGAACTTAAGTGGGAAAACTCTTAAGGTAAAAGGCAAGAGAGTGTGAGAACATTATCGGGAAAAAGCCAATTAAGAGTGAGATACACGAGTGGAGTGCCATTATTCGAGTATAAACATGTAAGGGAGGTCTTTTTTTCTACTAACATTCTTTTTGTGCAGCGCGTACTATGTCTCACAATAGTGACTTAACACCGAAGGGGGTGGCAAAAAATTCATTCTTTGTGTTGCAGTATATGCAACAAAAGTTGGAAAGGTTAAATTTGACGTTGGGGAAAGTGAGGAATAGGATGGATCAACAATGTGCATTAATTAGAAATCTACAAAGGGGGAGAGATAGGAGGAGACGTGAGCCTAGTATTGAGAATATGTACAATAAGAATGAAGAGTATGGCAAATCTCTTGTTGTTAGGCGTGCTCCCAATACAGAATTTAAGATGGATGATATAGGGCATCAAAGAGAGAAATTTTTCATACTAGATGTCACATCAACAACAAGGTATGTAATATGATCATTGATGGGGGGATTTGTACTAACGTGGCTAGCAGTGCTTTAGTTGAGAAATTGAATTTACCTACCTTGAAACACCCTAAACCATACAAGTTGCAGTGGTTGAATGATTGTGGGTAGGTTAGGGTAAATAAGCAAGTGTTAGTTTCTTTTTCAATTGAGAGGTATATGGATGAGATACTTTGTGATATAGTGCATATGCATGCTGGCCATATTTTGTTGGGGAGGCCGTGGCAGTGTGATAGGAGAGTGATCCATGATGGGTTTAGGAACATGTACAATTTTGAAAATGATGGAAAAACAATCAAACTTGCTCCTTTAACTCCAACACAGGTCCATGAGGACCAACTCAAGTTGAAAAGTGAGGTTGATCAAAAAAAGAAGACATTATTGAAATTGATGAATTTTATTCATTGGGAGTTGAGTTTATCTCCTCTTGTTCTTGATTGAACGTTTGAATTTATCAAAGGTAAATCACAACCTTTGTGGCGTTCCTCCTTTGTAATCCGGGTTCTTGAGACGGGTTCTTCAACGAGTTTAGATTTTAATATAATTTAGGTTCTTGAAACGAGTTCTAAACGGGTCTAGATTCTCTCCATCCATAGACTTGATTTTGGCTTTGTTGGGTTGGTTTTCCAATATTGTTGTTGGGTCTCAAAGCGAGTCGATTGGGGTTCACATCATTGACAGTTACAAAAAGATTGGATATGCAGTTGATGGATGTGGTCACTATATATTTATATAAATGATTGGATCATGACATATATATGAAAATACCTAAAGGATATAAAATGCATGAAGCTTCTAATCTGAGTACATCTAGAAATATGTATTCTATTAAACTTCAAAAATCTTTATATTGGTTAAAGCAATCCAAACGCATGTGGTATAAACGTCTTAGCGAATATCTATTGAAAGAAGGATTTGAGAATAATCCAATATATCCATGTGTTTTTATTAAGAAATGAGACTCCGGATTTGTTATTATTGCAGTTTATGTTGATGATCTAAATCTTATTGGAACTCCTGAAGATATCACAAGAACCACTATATATTTAAAGAATAAATCTGAAATGAAAGACCTTGGCAAAACGAACTTTTGTCTCGACTTGCAGCTCGAGCATTTGCAAAATAGAATTCTCATTCATTAGTCAACTTATACAGAAAAAATCTTGAAGTACTTTTATATGGACAAAACTCATCATCTGTGTACTTCAATGGTTGTTCAATCACTTGATGTGCAGAAAGATCCATTTTGTTCTTGTGAAGACTATGAAGAAAATCTTGGTCCTGAAGTACCTTATCTCAGTGCAATTGAAGTTTTGATATATCTTACAAATTGCACTCAGTCTGATATTGTATTTTTAATTAATTTACTTACAAGATATAGTTCCGCATCAACTCGAAGACATTGGAATGGTATTAAACATGCCATTCGTTACCTCCGAGGTACGGTTGATATGAGATTATTTTATCAACATAGATCAAGTTCACAATTTGTTGGATATGCAGATGCAAGTTATCTTTCAGATCCATACAGAGGTAGATCTCAAATTGGATATGTATTTACTTATGAAAATTCTGCTATATCATGGAAATCTGTCAAGCAAACACTATCTGTTAGCTCTTCAAATCACTCAAAGATCATCGCAATTCATGAGGCAAGTCGAAAATGTATTTGGCTAAAATCAGTGATTCAACATATTCATGAAAAGTGTGGTCTTCTTGTGATTAATGATAGTCCAACAATTTTATATGAAGATAATACTGCTTTTATTACTCAAATTAAAGGTGGATATATCAAATGTGACAGAACTAAACATATTTCATCTAAATTCTTTTATACCAATTAAAAGAAGAAATGTGAAATTGATGTCAAGCAAATACGGTTAAGTGATAATTTGGCAGATTTATCCACTAAGGCATTACCAACTACAATATTTAAAAAAATTGTGCAGAACATTGGAATGCAAAGATTTCAAAACCTATCAAAATGCACTTTTCAATGGGAGTAAATGTTTTTGAAAACTAGTATTGATTGTACTCTTTTTCCTTCGCTAAGATTTTTTCATTGAATTTTCCTTTGTAAGATTTTAATGAGATAATCCTAAAACACTTGACGGTACACATAAATAATGTACTCTTTTTCCTTCACCATTAATTTTTTTTTCCATTAGATTTTTCCTCGACAAGGTTTTAACGAGTCATATTCTTTATGAATGGTCATCTAAGGGAGAGTTATAAACCGACGTATGACCGACTCAAAGACCACTTTTGTACTCCTATAAATATGGATATTGTTCACTTGTACATATATATTTTTTCAGTATTGAATAACACTTTCTCTTGCAATATCATTTCTTTTTTAGTTTTATAACAGTTCTCATAATTTTTCAGTACTTCAATACTCATCCCTCACGTTGTCTCCACGTCTCGTGTAATCTAAATCTAATATTCCAAAATTCTAGTCCTCTACTATTTTGGTCTTATACGTCCGTGCAATTAGTGTTAATCACCATACTACTCCGGAGTTCCTACTCTTACACTCAATTCATGAATATATCCAAGTTATGCCTTCATGGTACACCATTCTTGACAATTCCCAAGCTTAATAAAAAGTGGGAAGCTCCTCTATCTCTCCCTCGTCTGATTTGAATTTGCAACAGGTGCGGTTTCTTAAGCAAGACAATATGTCGGGCATTTGTGCCAGAGCTATTGTGGAAAGCTAGTCTGTGACAGTCAGTACACTTCTTTTTTCTTCCTCATAACACAAGTACCTGACAAACCATGGAGATGAAACAAGAAAAAATCATGGGAATGATCACACTTGAACCAGCCCCGGCGTATATCCCTTTCAATTTTCTTGCGCACTGAGAAACAGATTAACTTATAAAAAGCATTTTGAAATACTCACACAAGAATGACCCCAATCAGTGAGCAATTTACGCTAAGCATTTTGTTCTGCCATCAGAAATCACGCCAGCTTTTGCTAACCGCAAACGTGCCAAACCCAGGTTAGATTGGCAGGAGCACAGTAGTTTAGCTTTTACATGTGTGGGGTATGCTTAGAAGATAAATTTGTTTACTACTTCCAGACCAACTCGTAATAAATAAATGAGTACTTCATTAACGTTAAGCCCAAATAACTACACAATTATGTTGGCAAGATTGCCACCACGTTGGACATCAATAGAAGCTGTTGTCTAACACAACTTATTATTCCTAGGACACTAACTAAAAAGGTAATCCTACTTTCCTAAAGGCATGCGAACCTGTCTCCTGTCCCCAGCATATCAGAGAATAGTTCACAACAAAGAATCAGTTCTATGAAGCTCCACAGTGCAGAGTTTAGTTCAGGCACTAGCAATCAGATCTATACTAAACATATTACAGACTAAAACAGAAATCGCTTTAGATCATCTGACAATACGACATAAATGAACTTCCGGGGGAGTTGACTCAAGCTCACTATGCATTGCAATCCTGTTGGAACAAAATTTAGAATGAGAAATTGGAACAATATAATTGATATTCCATGCGAATAAACATCGGCTCCACAACAAGATTGTTCCAACGGATTCGTTTATTCATTGGAACAATATAAAGGCAATCTCAGATTTATATAATTGATACTTCACTAGGTTTGTGCTTTTAATAATCCGTCTCCACAACGAATCCACAACAAAATATTTTATTTTGTTAAGTTATATCAAAATATACAGATACAATAATAGATTGTCTCAGGTATCTCTTTCTTAAAGTAACTACCACTTGTTTAAGTAATTGAAACAGATTCCTGATCCAAGCAAAACTTCTGTTTTCCAATGAGCAGTTCCAGAAAAGATATCATGCGCATACTTTAATATACAGATACCGGACCCACAAACACCTTAAAGTCACAACACTCAATAAACTGCAATGCCACCTCTACTAGGATAAATTGCATCTGCAGGAAAAACTCTAATGGATTCGTTTATTCAAATAATGGAAATGGAATCAATGGATGCCCCCATAAGAGACAGATTTATTAAAAGCACAAACCTAGTGAAGTTTAGTATGTGCATATATAAATCAAAAGCATTTGCATAATGCCCAGGTAAATGAAGTTACCTATTCTGTAAAAACACTCGTGACATCATTGGACGAAAATTGGTGTAATATAGGGATGCCCACTTTTGTGTTATCCATAAAATCAACATTTGGCTCCTGCTTCACTCTGCTGTTCTCTACATATAATTTTCCATGGCCCAAGTAGTTCATTGGTGATTCAAATTCATCTACCGCAAATTGACTTGGAATGCAAGACCCTTTACCAGCAAACCCAAGATTCCTAAGAGGTTCTTGATCAAGCATTTCACCAGTTTTCGAGATATAGGAACCCTGAATATCATGAATATTAGGAACAAGACCTGGCAACTGTCTGGCAGCACTGAATGTAATGCTCGAGCTTTGACCATGCCGACCCATGCTGTTATCAGCATTTACAGAGCTAGACGACACAGAAGATGAAATGGAACCTGGGGCTGAGTAGCCACTAAGCACACCTGTAGTGTTCAGACCCCCATTAGGGAATTCCCGAATATTCAATGAGGAATTATTTGACTGAGAGAGAAGTCTGTAGTCAATAACAGAACTCTCGTTAAAGTAGCAATTCTGACTGACTGAAGCAGTGTTATTTCCTGCCTGCAAATTGGCAGATGACTGAGAGGGGACCACTAAGCAAGACGGCTGCACATTGATTAAACAGCTCGATTCAGGAAGCATAGACTGCTGCCGTGATTCTTGTTGCTGCTGCTGCAATATATCCATCAACATGCTGCTATTCTGAGCACTCAGCCCAACCAGATTGTTACTAGGTCCCACTGTACCAAGATTATTAGATGTCCATGCTCCAAATCCAGAGGAGACATCCTCAACAGAAGAAAGTTTCGATTGCTGGAGGTGTTTTGAAATGTTAGATTGGCATTTTATTAAAGGCTGACCAAATGCCACACCATGTTCAATAGGCAAATGCTTGGGTCCTTGTAACAAAGCTTGTAGAAGAGCAGGCTGATCCATTGCTGGAATTAGGTTACCTGTTGGTCGACCTAAAAGCTCAGCATGCAGGGCTGCAAGTGTTTGTGGGGGAATTTGGCCAGAAGCGGCCAAAGCTTGGATGTCAAATCGTCCAAGTGAACCCAATTTCACATTTGGCTCCACAGGCCCACAGATGGTATTAGAAACTCCACTTTGTTGTTGAGCTACTCCACTTAATCTCTTCAAGTATAGCCTAAATTTCTGCAAATTGATATCATGGCAATACAGGTTTACAGAATCTTAATATAAAATGAGTAGGAATATTCATTTGGACAACTAAAAGATAAGCTTCTTCTATATGTTATTTCATACGTCAGATAGAAAGGTTATTTAAATCAGGTGCATATAGAACACAACTTCATAGCTGGCAATAGAAATTTAACAATTCTTCCCCATCATGTAACCAAGGTTTCTCAAATTTTACTTTAAGAGAAGGTAAGGCAGTAAAAAGTTAAGACCATGACCAACTCCAATCTTATTTCCTTTCTTTCTCTATCTTCTTTGATAAGTAACTCCAATCTGATTTCAAATTCATTGAGATAAATTAGTAAGGAATCACAACCAGATTATTATCAAAAGGCTTATACTGCAAAAGAGTGTAAGACATCTTGGAAGCTACAAGCCCTAAATCCACAAGAATTCCAGAATCAACCAAGAAACAGAGCAAACTCAAAAAATCTTTATTGATTGAAAAACTCAATTATTCAGTGTGCAAGTAAACATGAAAACTGACACTTCAAAACCAAAAGCAGCCAATAGAGACTAATAAAAAAGGTGGATCAAAAGGAGACCCAGTGGGCTGTTCTTTTGGGCTTTTGCTTGCCAGTCGGCTCATGAAAGTCCGTGGCAGCATTCTAAATCAGAGTAGGACATGGAGGCATTGCACAAGAACCTTTTTAATTATGTCTTGCAGTCATCTACTTTCTATGAATCGAGTGATTAAGATGTTTATAACAGTGTATAAAATAAACACATGCAAGCATAGAAGATTGACATGCAGGAATAAACCAAACCTTTTTTACAAGTAAAAGAATTTACTGTGCCAAATGAAATAAACCAAAGTTACCGAACCTGTAAATGGCTAGCAACATTTTCTCTAGTTAAACCAGGTACATTCATCAATTCCAAAATTCGCTTCGGTACAGCCTCTGAAGCGGAATTCACAAAGTTCTAATCAGAAATGATTAAGCGAAGCAACAACCATTAACAAAATTACAAATATGAGTATACTATATTGAACTGCAGTCCCTTCCATGTGAACAATATACACAAGTAATAGAACTAAGAAAAAAAAGGTTGTTGAAGATCATACTATCGAGCCCAAGTTGGTTCACAGCACTGACAAATTGCTGATGGAGTTCTACAGACCATACCACACGTGGTTTCTTTGATGTGGATGGATCGTCATTTTCCAACTCCCCATCATCTTCATCTTTAGCATTGCCCCTTTTTTTCTGAGCTTTCAGTATTCCCTCTGCTCCTTCATTAGCAGAGGAAGCATATTCAGCATCATCATTTCCTCGTTTATGGCGGTCATTCTCTTCTAGGCTGCTGGAATGTTCAAGTTCTTTATTTTCATTCCACTTCTTTCGCACAACATGCTGCCATATATTTTTGAGCTCTTCCTCACGTATAGGCTTAATCAAATAATCACAAGCCCCATGTCTGATTCCTTTCATTACAGCACTTGTTCTCCCATCAGCAGACATCACTGCAGAATGTATTGACATGTTAATGTGATAAAAAAAAAAAAAAAATTGATCATCATTGTGGCAAGCAACCATGATACTCACTAATAACAGGAAGATCCATTTCTAGTCCAACGAGCTCTAGAAGTTTATAGCCATCCATATCAGGCATATGTACATCACTCAGTACTACATCAAAACACCCCTTCCTCTCCCGTAGGTGATTCAAAGCAACAGCAGCCTCAGAACAAGTTGTAACTGCAAGCAATGAAAAGAAACAGTTGAAAAACTAAACAAAATCACAACACATCGCATCCTGAAGGATTTATCTGATATCTGGATCCTTAGACTTGCTTGGTCATCAAGACAACACTGTCATATATAAGCTCTGTTCTAACGGATAAAATAAAATTAAATTAAATTAAAAAAAAAAAAAACACTTATTCTCTTTGCATTCTGAACGTGGGTAAAACAAAGCACCAAAAGATTGGTATCAAACACAGAAAGTATTTAATAAGAAAAGTAACTTATCAAAAAAGTATTTAATAAGAAAAGTAATCAAAATTCACAAATTAATAGCTTCCAAATAGCATCAAAGGTCAAATCAGCCATGCAATGAAGTAATTAAATCAGCTCCACGTAGCCTGCAAAATGCAAACAAAGCCCATCCATTTATCAAAAGCAGACAACTAATAAAAAAACTGTTATCAAGGACAAGAATTCTTGATTTCTTCTACTAACTTCACCATTATACATGGAAGTGCTGCATAAGACTTTTCTGCATGTGGCTTTCCTGCATTAAGAGTTATGACCATTTTAGAAAAGGAAAAACAAAGGGTAGGATATTTTGACGTAAAGGTCATTTAAACAGGCTTATTTTTCTAGATGTAACAATATAAGGACTCGTTTGGACACTTAAATATCTCAGAATTTTGTAATAGTTTTTTTTTTTTTTTTGGCACCAAGTGTCTAGGATCAACGTCCCGACTAATCCCGGGGGTGCACAAGCGGCAAAGAGTTCCCTGCAAGTTCATCTCAGTTAATTCAAGGGAAAATCCTCCAGTCTGATGGCCCTTAGAGATTGTTTGCACCCAAGGGAATTTGAACCTTAGACCTGGAGAGAGTACACACCCAAGCCCAAGGCCTTTACCACTGCATAATTTTTTTTTTATATAGGTAAAAGAAATTTTATTGATCCATGTAAATAGATAGTGATTCGGTAATGATTAAATGAAAAAGTTGAAGATTTGAAATTAAAAAGTATTTTGTGTATGAGTGATGTTTGAGAAGGAAATTATGAAAAATTTTGAGAATATATGAGAATACCTTATAACCCAAACAAGGCCTAAAGACCAGGTTTTAGGTTGCGTTTAGGTAGAGAGGTGATATCATATATTCTGTGAATAGTAGTAACAAAGTAATAATAAAATATTGAATAGTAGTAAATAGTAGTAAAAAGCAATGAAAAGTAGGTGAACAATAATGATAAAATAACAAATAGTAGTGGAGTATTCTCATAATACTCTAGTATCCAAACTAGCCCTTAGTCCTAAAAGAATCCCAACACATCGATGGAAACTTTCTGTGAATTTCCATCACAACATAGAATGAAATAAAAAGTTAAGCCAAATAGGATTCAAAAGAGCCCTAAAATCAAATGTGTATATGTATATATAAATGTTCCCTAAAAATTATGAATATAACTTTTCTTAAAAAGTAGCACACGCCACAACAAGTGAAGTTATAAAATGCAAGGTGAACAGGATACAGGCAATTTTGTGTAGCTCAAAAATAAATCAGGTCATGTTACCATCTTAGTGAGGTCACAATACAAGTTTCTAAGAAAGCGCTTTCATTGTGGCACTCTGATCAAACACAATCCTTTATCGTCATTTCAGACTTATAAGTAAACAACAAAAAATAAATTCTGCTATCAGATGTTTTTAAGGTAAAACCACAGCGCAAGATACACAACGTAGTTTTTGTAATCATAATAATAATAAAAGAAACAGAATTGCAACTGGAAAGATTCAGACCCCATTACTGTTTACTTATTAAAAAAAAAAAGATCCAGTTTAAGCGTGCAGGACCAGAAAAATCTCGGGAAATATTATTGATTTCGTCCTATTCTTCTAGTTGAGAAAATAGTATTGCCAAAACATCCTATTTTGTTCTGACACAATAAAATACAAAAAGCAAAAGAATTTACCCCACAAGCAAATACACACCAAATACACCGACAAAACCAAAACAGGAGTTTATGCACTAAAACTGTGAACCTCGAAGCTTAAAGCACAAACAAAGTGAATCAAAGTATAACTTCCCAACGAAAGAATTCGTTGCAACTTCACCCAAGCGCCACAATAAACCCTACGGGACAACAAGATTTCACATAAAAAACAGAAAGCAAACTCTAATTAACGACTGGTGAGGTAAAAACGCTGGGAAATTGGGAGAGCACGGACCATGGTAACGGCAACGGTGGAGCATCTGCTCGATAATCCTCAGGCAAGTGACGTCGTCGTCGACCACGAGAACCCTCAGGCCCGCTGGTAAATGCTCGTACACCATAACTTGAGCAGCAGAGCCAGAACCAGAACCGCCACCGCCCTTAAACGAGCTGTAGCTACCCGCAACGCTCGTGCTCAAGCTCGACTGTGCCACTCTCTGCATAGCCGACAAGTAGCAACCACAACCAAACACTCACACTCACGGCCCCTCAAGCACTCAGCAACTAAACCCTACTCTATTGCTTTCTGGCTCCACTTTGTGCCCCTTAAAGAGCTCGGATTCAGCATACCGATGGTCAATCGGAGCTAGATCTGGTACAGTGAGCCCTCGAATCCGCCAGAAAGCCAGGGAAGGCGAAATAAACAGTAACAATCCCCGGGAGAAAATGAGGGAATTTCTGGTTTGGATTCTATGTTCATAGTTTACATGGTTTGAGGGGGGTTTTGGTGATCGAAAAAAAGTGGAATTGAACAAAAAGCAACGTAGAGAAAGGGACAGAGAAACAGAGCCAATGCGACATTTAAAATAAAAAGGAAAAATGTTGCCATATATTATTGGCAGGGTAAAGAGTAGGAGAGTATAACTTAGCACTGTTCATAACCAGGCCCGGTCCAGATTCCGGTTATACCAGATTCCTGTTACGGGTACCAGACCGGATTTATTTCGGGCCGATACCCACATCATCAAATCCGGGCCATTCCGGCCCGGATACGGTTTTAACAAACCGAGTATCGGGTTAAAAACCCGGTACCCGCATTTACTAAAAGCACGGCTCATCTTTGATCTTGGAACCCTAGCGCCCCCCACACCCCGAAACTCATCTCCATTCTTCAGCCTCTCTCTCTCTCTCTTGCGCGCCCCTCCTACCCCGAATCACTCTCATCTCCAGATCTGCTCTCTCTCTCTCTCTCTCTCACACACACACACAAAATGGCATTCAAGAATAACATCCTTCCTCTTTTTTCTTAGATGGTCACGAAGGTCCTCTCTCGGGTCTCGAAGCCGAAGGTATTACTTCCGTTTCTTCATCCTATTTCTTGGGCTCGAAGGTCTTCTCTCTCCCTCTCTCTCTCTCTCTCTTGCTCTCTATCACACACGAAACCCTAGCTAGTGGTCACGAAGGTCTGTTCTCTGCATTTTGGTTTTGTTTTACTCCATCGCAAATATGTAGACATGGCTTTTGGGTAAGATTTTATTCTTCACAAATATGTGTTCTTTTTTTAATTTCTAGTTGGATCTATGTTTATGTTCTTCTCATATTATAGTTGGGTTTTTTTTTAAACATGGCTTGTGTGCGTGTGTGTTTTTATTGAAGTATTTGAGGGTTTTTAGTGGTAGCTTTTTCTTCCCTAAAGCTTTAGATCTGATCATATTTGGTTTATTATTTAAATTTTATTGAAAATTATTCCTTGTGAGTTATGATATAAACAAATGCTTGATGTTATAACAGATCCTTATTGCTGCTCTGTTTTCACAAAATATGCATAATATAAGATGTAGCCTTAGATGAAATCAACACACGAAATAACTAATTTGAAGATGTTGGTTTTGTTGGGTTTAAGATGGGAACTTGAATTCAAAATAGTAGTCATCATCTTCTTCTACGTGTGATTTTCTAGCTAATAATGGGGCCTGCATTAGGGTGTTGAAGAAGAAGAAGAAAATGTGGTGAGAGGATATATGATTATGCTGGATGCTTACAAAAAGCACTAAAACGGGAGGAGATTGAAAATTTGTTCTAATTTTCTAACTTCAACACATTTTATAATTAAAAAAAATGATAAACACAATATATATGTTTGTGTGTGTGGACTTCACGACTAAATTAAATGCTGTCAGTTATAAGTAATGCATAGCTTAATAGAAAATACAGTGAGATTTTATATGTTTTCAGGAATCACCACAAGAAGAGTTTTGATCCAAGTGGATTTTATCAAAACCAATGGCTCTTCTATGTCCCTATTTACTCACTTAAATGTTATCTGAAATAATGGGATTTTTGCTATATTAACTCTTTTATGCCATTATGCTCTGTTGCCAACTGGGTGGAGCACATTCGTGAACCACAAGAAGCTGGTTGCAGGGGACTTGGTTGTGTTCTTAAGAGCTGAAAATGGTGATCTGTCTCTTTACCATATATAGTAAGTAATAGTGAATGAAAATTTCCATCTATATGTAATCATTTATAGTTGCTTGAGTACATGGGTTTTTGTTTGATTTTACATGTCTCCGTGATGCTTGGACAAGTTGATTGAAGAATGAAAGGAGGCCAGCCCTCAAGTAGTAGTACTGAACAAGTGTGATGAAGTAAAGGGTGTTGTTTATGATATCATCCCATCTTGGCAAAACTGATTGGTTATTGTTTTGATGAAGTAAAGGTGTTGTTTAGGATATTAGGTGATCCTTGAAATAAATGGTGTTACTAGGTTGTCCATTTTTTTTTTCTTCTCCATTGTTCAAGTTATCATTTTTCTTGTCCATTGTTTCAGCTATAAGATCAACTCATGGGGGAGGGAATGCTATTCAAATCAGTTAAGGGCAGAAAACAGATCACTCGAACTTGCTACTTGAAGTTACTTGCTGGAATTATTTTGTAATTCAAATCTTATAGTTTTGTATTTTATATTGTAATGTAATGTGCAAATAACAAAATAATGTAATCTGTAATGGATTTCATGCATTTTATTTTTTCATTTTTATATATTTTTAATATTTTGGAAATGTTAGTTTTATGCTTTTAACCTTTTATATAATATAGTCTTTTGTAAAAAAGTATGATTTTCAACACTTTTTTTTAATTTTTTAAATAAATATAAGTGAATTATGCTTTTCAACATTTTTATATAAATATAGGTTTTTATTTAAATGAATCTGCTTCTAAAACAGACTTTAAAAAAAAAAAAATCTGAGTACAACCCGGTACCCGGATTTCCGGGTTACTAAAATCCGGATTAAGCCGGGTTTCGGTCCGCAGTCATAACCGGATATATCCGAGCCGAAATCCGGCCCGGATTTAAAATTTGGGTTCCGGGCCGGGTATACCCGGATACCCGGTCCGGTACCCGGTTGAACACCCCTAGTATAATTGGAGGTAATTAATAAGGAGCACCTTAAATATGTCCTGATCTTCGATGTCCATTGTATTATTATTATTATTATTATTATTATTATTATAAACAGACTTTAATTCTTTAATGAATAAACATATCCAAAGAAAAGTCTCCTCTCGTTTTCTCTCTAGCTTTGCTATGAGTGAATAGAGGTGGTGGTGAGTTTGTGTTTCATCGTCGGTGGTTGGTGTGATACAGTCCATTCAAGGGAAAGTTTACATAGCATGTGGGGTAATCTCCATTTGAATGAAGATGAAGATGCTGCTATTGTTATTGATAATAATGCATGTTCTAAGGTACAACGTAAAGGAGATCGCAGTTTGATAGGTAAAATTTGGAGTGATAAATAGGTGGGAAAGAATGTGATGGAATCTACGATTGCAAAGATCTGGCGCCTCAGTAAACCTGTTGTTTTGAGGAAGGTTGGTCGTAATACCTTCATTCTGATCTTTGATACTCATGCTGATAAACACAAGGTAGAAAGTGGGAGGCTGTGGTTTTTTGATGGCCAACTGTTTGTTATCAATACATTTGATGGAGCCACACCAGTTCAAGAATTGAAGTGTGATCATGCGTCTTTTTGGGTGCAATTTCATAATTTACCGTTGTTGGGGATGAATAAAGAATGTGGGGAAAAGTTGGGTAGTACAATCGGAGTAGTGGAAGAGATATGACTCACTCAAAAATGAGTAGCATTAATGCTATCCCAAGTGCAGGAGGATGTCGTGTAATAATAAGGAATAAATTCCTAGATCGTCTCCTCAGGGAAAATTTACTCAAAATTTAAACTCGTTGAAAAATTGTGAAAAACTTCACAAAGAAAAAAAAAATAAATGGTATGTGCAATGGATGGAAATTTTACTAGTCATGGACTAGATTCATGTTTTTAGATTTGTTTGTCGGATTTGAATGCAGCGATGACAAGTAATGAATGAAAATGCATGAAACTAAATTAAAATTGCTGAAATTAATAGACTGAAATTTAAAAGAACAAGAAAAATAAATGACATTAATTTAAATAATAGGAATTAAAGATGCAAGAAAATAAATGACATTAACCTAAATAGAGGAATTACAAGTGCGAGAAAAATAAATGATAGTAATTTAAATAAACAGAAATTAAAGGTGCAAAAAAAAATAAATGACAGTAATTTAAATAGACAGAAATTAAATGTGCACGGAAAATATAAGACATTAAACTGAAATTAAATAAAAAAAGGAATTGTAAGGAATAAACTTGATGTTTGGAAATGGAGACTGCGTTCTCCAATCCAAAAATCTGAACTTCCAGATAAAATGATTTCTCAAATAAAATAAACGCTCTAAATAAAATGCATCCTAAAAGAAATTGAACTCTCAATTAAATTAAAATTTCAAATAAATTACACACTCAAATTGAAGTTGAGCTCTAAATAAAATAAACACTAAAAGAAATTATTTCCTAGATGAATACAAAGAAAGCTTGCTTTAACATGGAAAGAAAACTTGCTTCCTTAAGTTTCAAATTAAAGCTGTAAAATAAACTGATGCTGAATGAAAACTAAAACAGAAGCATGAAACTGAAAAATGAATTAAAATGAACAACAACTGCCGAATGAAATGAGAATGAAACTGAAAAATGAAAGCTAAGTTTTAAAGTTCTGTCTTCTCTCCTTCGTCTCCACTGCCTTGATGATCTTTCTCTTCTGAGCTCTCTCCTATTTATAGGAGAGAGCATCCTACCATTTCTCAAGAGTGGGTGGCCAAACTTTGAAGAATGGTGGAGTGGGTGGCCTAACTTTGAAGAATGGTGGAGTGGGTGGCCTAACTTTGAAGAATGGTGGAGTGGGTGGCCTAATTGGGAGTGGGTGGCCTAACTTTGAAGAATGGTGGAGTGGGTGGCCTAACTTTCTTTCTGCATGTGCTGATTTTCTGCTTGCTCCCTTGAGTTCCAGCCGTGAGTTCCATTCTCTTTTAGTATTTTTATAAATGCCCTGCAGTACATAAAAAATGTATTTCTTTCAAAGGCAAATATAGAACTTTATGTGTATAAAATATTGACATCAATTAATTTGCATTCAATATTAGAATTTGATGCATAATTAAGTGTTCAATCTTTATTTGATAAAATAAATCACCCATTTAAACAACTTAATTATGCAATTCTAACCTTTTATCACACCCCCCAACTAGCTTTTTGCTAGACTCTAGCAAATAAAGCGAATGAATTCATGCAAAGTGAAATTACCAACTTGAGAAAATCTGAGAATCACATGCCATGAAATAGATTTGTTGAGTTTAAGAACACTGGAGATAGATTAATCTGAATTTTGTATCAACTGAGAGATTTATACACAATTTAGTTAATCAACCAAGGGAATTACATGTAACAAAGCTTGCTTTCTTTTAAGTGCATGGAAATGGGGTTAGAATTCCAAGATTGACTACCAAGAGGCATTAATAATTTCAATCACAACAACTAATCTGAGAAAACCACATGGTCTTACTCTAATTCAAAACCATTGTAGTGGCGGCTTTCACGCTATTACACTTTGAAAGGCGCCTACTTCTTTTGTAAGGACCCCGGTAATAGGCAGCCTTTTCCAGTACACAAATGTAATTTTTGTTTTTGTTTTGTTTTTTTGTTTTTGTTTTTTTTTTTTTTTTTTTTTTTTGATCCCTGGCTTGTCCCTTTTCTTATTTAATTCAAATTTCTTCCTAAGCCATTAGGATATGGTTCATTAGAGTTTCAAACAATTGAAGTGTAAATCAACCAACAATGACTCAATGTAGTCTTTCTAGGCCTTCCGGGTATGTGTTGTGTGTGTTTAAGCAAAACTCTTAACATCTTTCCCTTGGTTTAACAACTAAATAAAATGGATAAGTCCCTCTTTTGACATATACTCATATTTGCACTACATTCCACATGTTCCATTACTTCAACAAATCATTTTTTTTTTTTTTTAGTACTAATACATCTTCAACAAAAAAAAACTTCAACAGAAACTCTCTCCCCCCAACTAAATTTGACATTGTCCTCAATGTTCAGCAAATGAATGTTCGACGATATATGTTATGCAGGCATGAATTTAAGCAAGATAAACACTGCAGAACATATATTGAAACGAAAGAGTAAAGAGGAAAGATGTCACCTGAAATACTCGAGTGCACACAGGGAGTAAATTTCTATCAAAGTTAGAAGATACAAAAAGCAAAAGAAATAAAAACAAGCAAGAAAGTAAAATAAAAAGTTTTGGAACGAGATTACCAACTGATATGAATATGAAAACAATGTTCCTTAATCCATTTTTCGTCAAAAAATCGTACCTGCAAAAAGAGAATACGAGAAAATTAGCAAAAGATAACTGAAATTAACGAGATTACTGAAATCTTTTTTTTTTTTT
>QGSO01001079.1:0-18558 GCA_011037825.1 Carya cathayensis
TTATACATTATTATTACATGTTATTATACTAATGGCTAATTTATTTTTAACTTAATTATATAGCAAACATTTTAGTGTCTAATTACATGTTGTTATACTTTAGTAAATTAGTATATGTGTTATTAACTTATTATACTAGACTTACTTAAATATTAGTGTCTAACTTATTTCTGTACTTGATTATGTATAGTAGTAATACTATGATTTTTATATATAAGAAACTATTATAAGTCTATTTATATCATAGTATAAGTATATTAATTTATAATAATTAGCTCATACTAATATATTATTGAATTTAACTATATATAATAGTATATGGGATTGGAGTTGGAGGTGTCCCTGGACCTTGGACCTCCAACTCCGACGGAAAAGTTGAAAAGTCAGATATTAGAGATCTTAAATATATGTATAAAAAAAATATCTGTTTTGCATCTCGTGTTCTTTTACACGAGGCTGAGGCTGCATCAGCATGTTATTATAACAACATTCATCATATTCACGTTCTCTCGAGATATCTCACCTTTTTTTCTAAAATCAATGATGAGGAACTTATTACGCCACGATCTTGTCCTTACTAAAATAAAAAAATAAAATGAGTTGGGATATTCTGGACCTCTATTTTTCATGATATATTACAGCAGGATTCATGAGTTCCAAAATCCACTTTGATTAAACATTTCATATATAATATCAGACTCGAATGACACAGATGTACGGAGTATAGTTAAAGAGTGGCTTTACAGCCACCAACTCGGGACTCAAATTTAGATTCTGAAAAGTGTAAAAATAAAATATCAAGAGAAATATATATCGGGATCCCGAGCATTTCTTCTTGTTAAAATATAGGAATAATGCTATTAGTCATTATTTTGATTATCATTGGTTTATTATCTTCCGCTTACGTGACTTTAAATGATTAAAAAAGCAATTGTTATTTTTTTCTTATTTACTAATAATTTCATGTCAGGTGAAAAGACTACGAAGATTATTTTTCAAAATGAAAATTAAATTATCAAATTAAATATATGATTTTTATAATATGCTGGGATTTTATGCTATCAAGAGATTTGGTTTTTATTCCTGTGTAATTTTTTTTATAAATAAATAATCAAGATGTAACTTTCAAAATTTCTCTCTTGTTCTTCTCCTTATCTTTTTTCATTATATTTTAATTGTTATCAAATTTATGTCTTCCATCAGCAACACCTGAATAAAACAACAATCAATTATTAAACCTCCTAACAACCAAACCTTACTTACCCCTTTTCTTTCTTGAAAAAAGCTAGATGCAACTGGCCTTTGCACACGCCTAGTAACCGCCACGTAATTTAAATGAAATGTTGTGTTTTAATTCATTCTGTGGAGATAAAAATTGCTGGTGGGCATTCGGGATTTCATCTTTTAACGAAACACACCTTTTCACTCCAGTTTCTTCTCCTCACCAACTTCTCCTTCCCCTTACGTGCATCCCCTTTTCCTTTTTCCCTTCACGTTCGTCTACTTTTTCTTGGAATTCCCTAAGCCTGTGTGTCCCCTTTTCCCCGTCACTCTCGCTCACTCCCAAATGAGCTTAACCAACTTCTTGCAGTGCATGGATCTGATTGTAACAATCTGGACAGTGACAAAAGGAAGACATAATTAATTCGCAAGCAAAGATTAAGATTGAAATATTTACAAACTTTTCTCATAGCTCAAAGAAAAAAAGTAACTCTCTGTATGAGTGAGGAAGGCCAATTTACCCCTTGGCTGGGCAGCCAATTCCACGGGGGAGAAACTATGGGGCCCAACTTTGTCTATTCCTCGAACTTCACCATCTCAACTTTCGGGCTCCTATAAATAAAATCAAACGGTGGCGCTGTAAAACAACCCAATGAAGGCAAATGGTTTTTGGGAGAAATATTTCTATTAATGCTTTGTTTCTGGGAAATGGGAAAGCTCACTGGAAGCTAGTAAAAGGCATAATTCGCCGACCTGAAATGTATTTGATGCTTATGCACTTAACCATAAGTTTCCAGGTTGTAGATTAATGTTGGATGATGAGTAGGTGGTCTGCCCTCCACACTAACAATTATTCATAGATTATTGAGTTTGGGCAAGAAAAAAAAAGGGTGTTAGATGGGGAAATGGGAACCGAAACGGGTGGTCGCTAAGATGACGATGACGGTGCTTCTCCTTCTTATTCCCATTGTCGTGCTTCTGGTTGTTCCTCGAGTTTGGGCATTTTCCTTCTCAGATGGTCTTCTCCCTTTCTGTCGAAATGCATTTCGGCATTTGTCAACGAAAGTTTCAATTCCATGTATACTTCCCTAATTTCACTCAAAGAACAAAAAATGAAAGATGGAAAGAATGAAATGCTTCTGGAACGCACAAAATGCTTATTCCCAAGTTTCACTTAAAGAACGAGTTTCAGTTGGCTTCTCTGATCTCTTCTTTCTCAAGTTTTAGTAATATCTCAATTTTTTTTTAAATTTCGGACAGATGTTGACGTGGCAAAATCAGCCGATTGCACGCCGGTTACAAATGCCGGTTGTACGTAGCAGAATTGTTCTTTCTTTACCTCGAAACTTTCTTGGCTGTCCAAGTTGGATGGCTGCCTTTTGGCAAGCGGGGAGAGTCAGCAACAGAGACTAGTCATGTCACACATGAAAACAGAAGCAAGAGGTTGTATTTGTCACAAGTTGGTGACTTTCCCTAATATTATATGTCATGTGCAATATAATTTTTCCAAGAGATCAAGTATCGATCCATTTTTAATGTTTGTAAGCACCGTTTGACAAACATATATAAAAATTATAGTCTAGTTTTCTTGAATCAAGATTCTTAAAATTCTATGTTTAAATAATAGAGTAGTATTAGTCAACGAGATTGATACTAATATTAATAAACATTGTACGTAGGGCTTGATATATTGTTTCTATTTCTCTTTGAAATCTATAGATAAAAATTCTAGAAAATTGCAAAAATCCACTTTTTTGGAAGAAATTTTGAAGCTCAGATTGGCTTTATAAAGGATACTCTATAAAAACAAATATATATAAATATATATATATATATTATATGAAGATGCAGTTGGCATCGTGTTCTTAGTTCTTACAATTCTTTCCTTGCAAAGACAACCAGTTGTGTGCCAAAGAGAAACTAATAATGGAAGAAAAAGCCCTTATATATCAAACAATTTGATTCGGTCGCTTTCACGAATTATTGAGGTATGGTAATGATCTTATTTTTAGGAGAACCAAATTAAGCTATGCTCGTGCGTGCACGTGGCCTGCTGCGTGTCCAAGCCGGCGCTTCACTCTTTTTTTGACTTCTAGCGCACTTTTCTTGCTCCCTTCGCGGTTCGGCCTGCCCTTATGTCAGACGACCTTCTTGTTAGCCTATTCTAACTCGGTTCTCTGGGGAGCCGTTAGGGTTCGAAGGGTGTACTATGCGTTAAGGAAATCACTGGCCCGGTCCATGAATTCTCTCAGTGTCTTGGGGGTCCTCCAGGCTATCTTTGTCATGAATAGGTTTTGTGGCCAAATCCCTTTCAGTAGGGTTGCCAGGGTGATTTTTTTCATCCTGGTCATCTGTGTCATGTGCTATCGATTGAACGGAGAGAGGTATGACTTCAAGCTCTCATTATCTAGTTGTTTTATAGTCAAGAGGTAGGCGATAGGGTGCCTCCTCTTCCACCTCGTCATAAACTGTGTTAAGAAGAGACGAGCTAGCTCGCCAAAACTGTCCACAGATCCTAGGGACAGGGACTTGAACTAGGCCTGTGCCTCCCCCTTCAGGGTCAAGGGGAAAGCTTGAGACGCGACCTCTCCCAAGAACCCGTGTTGGGTCATATGGGCCTTGAATGTCTCTAAGGGTTCCAGCGAGTCCTTGGACTCATCATACACTTCCATCTAAGGGACGTTGAACTTAGGCAGAAGAGGGATGGCCATAACTCCTGCACTGTAAGGTAGATTCGTGCTGGTGAGTAGTTGGTCCACAAAGGATGACATGCCCATTCGTCTGGTCATGGTGATTGCAGGGATGGGGCGTGATTTGACATGCTCGTTGTGGTTGGGTTCTACTCCCCCCTCCATTTCTTCGTTAGTTTGCTTTAGGGCGACATTCTCTTGGCAGAGTGTCCCCACCTCCTCCATTAATTTCTTTATCGTGTCTCCCATCTCTGTGAGTCTGGCCTCAATTTCTATGAAGGACACACTTCTATAGAAAATATCCCACAAATGGCGCCACTGTTGATGTCGTGTTTTGCAGCCTGAGCAACTCCACGGAGGCTCAACTCGCACCTGCAGTTAAGGAGAAATGGGAGTTTCGGGGTGGTGGGGGACACTTTCGATGCTTAAGTTAGTAGGTAATTCTCTGTGTGAGGATTATAGATGCTTGAGTATGAAAAGTGTTTGAGAGTCCTCCTCTCGCTGAGGAAGAGGGTATATATACCTAGTTAGGGTGGCCCCTAAAAGAGGGATCGTGGGGGCATCGCTCCGTACTTGGGTTGCGTCTCCCTGCTAGCTTCTTGCTATGCAGTAGTCCTGTAGGACATGATTATGGTGACTATTGACAACCCAAAAGGCACGTCATGGCTTGCACACCCCTGAACTTCATTAAATGCAGCGTGGCTCCTTCGTTGTGGCGTGCCCGTCTCTACATCCCATTAAATGTGGTATGGCCTTGGTTAGGTGCTCCTACTCTGAAGGTTTGTCCAGCTGCCAGGGTTCAGGGACATGGGTTGTTTTTTAACTTGCGCTGGGGTTGTCGGCCAATAGTGGTGTCATACAATTTGTCCTTCAACCCCTGACTAGGGCGTCTTGTTCGGTTGCTTCTTCTCCTGGACTTCCTGGACCGACCTGGCTCAACCAAACCTTTGCTCTCAAGCCTTCGGGCTGTTCAGGTCCTATCGATTGGGCTTGTTTGGCTTGGCCCGGCCCTGGGAATAACTCCCCTCACATGGCTATTTCATAAAAACCATTATATTACAAACAACATGTCAGGAAAACACAATCATATTTCCTTAAAGTCTTCTTTGTGATGCCTCCAATTCCTACGTACGGACACGTGAAAATCGAGACATCGGGATGATGACAACACGGGTCACGTATCCCATCGTCGAGTGCCAAGTGTGTGTGTATAAGCAACACATGTACACAAAAGTAATGCATCGGGTAATAAAAATCTTTCAACTAAGTATCATAATTTTGTTTAAATACAAACTCGCTTAAAACAAGCGTATAAAAAATATTATAATTAACCAACATAAATATAATACAAATCAAAACAATAAACAAAAGTAAAAAATATATCACAATCCATAAGNTCGGATTACATAGTCACCTTAGGAGTACTAGACGTGATGGTCACTAGGAGACTAATGCAAATATGATGGAATCGTCTATAGGAGTAGACATGAGAGAAATATCCTTAATTGTTTGAGTGTGTGTTAATGATGGTATGTTTCTCCCAAATGTGCTCTGAGTTGTATCTTGTATCCTACTTTGGCAATGATGTTTGACCTTACAAATTTCGAGGACGAAATTCATTTTAAGGAGAGGGAGGATTGATACCCCGTTTTTTCGTGTATTTTTGTGAATGGTATTTTAATTTAATTAAAATATTGGTTCTTTTATTTAATTTATCGAATTTTAATTGATTTATTTAGTTGTAAAATTTATTTTAAGGTGCTTTCTTATTATTAATTATTCTTTTTATTTAAATTGTCTTTAATTTAATTTAGTTTATTTTTAGATGAGTTGGATTGTTGGTTATCTTGGTGTCTTGTCATTTACATTGCATGGTGCATGCATGTACATGTGTTGAATATTGAAAACTGGGTTTTATGTGTAAATAAGATTTTTGGCGTGCGTGAAAAAATGTAGATTTTTGGGACACATGTATATAGCATCTTGTTCATGCATATTGTTGAGTTTTAATATATTTTTATCTTGTGGGTGTTTGGATTAGTACTTACCTACAGTTAGGACTGTTCATCCGGGCCGGACGGACCGGAAACCGGATAACCGGGTTCTCGGATATGGGTTTTGGCCCGAATATGATCCGGGCCGAAACCCGTATGTCTAAACCCTGGCAAACCCGGTCCGGGTACCAGGTTTAAAATCCGAAACCCGGGTTTTAAACCCGGTACCCGGATTGTTTTAAAACAAGTAAAAGTTGAAAAGATAAAACACACGGAACGTCAGAAATAAAAACCCACATCTGGACCTTCTCTCTCTCGCTCTCAGAGTCTCACCCACACGAAACCCTAGCCGCCACTTGCCGATCGAAGTTCCACTCCGTTTTCTTCATTCTTGTGCGCCGATCGAAGTTTCACTCCGTTGTCTTCATTCTTGTGCGCCGATCGAAGTGAGTTCTTCTCCTTCTCTCTCCCTGGGTCTATCTTTTGCTGTTTTTTAGTTTTCATATTATTTTAGTGGATCATAATATGAACCCAAGAACTGATTTCTTGAGTAGAGATTGGGTTTGATGATTGGAAATTATAGATAGAGCAAAGGAAAAGGATTTGATAACTTAAACAAAAAGAAATTGATGGAGAGAAAGCAAATGGGTGTGCATCGGCCAAACACGAAATAAACAGCCACCAAAAGATCTTGTTCTCTTTGTTTTTTTTTTTCTTTGTTGATTTTAGGTTTGTTTTGATGAGAATGTTTGAATGTTTGAGGAATTTTTTTATGGGTTATATCTGTAATGTTTTTATGTGTATGTTTATACACTCTGTAATGGAAAGATTTGTAATGTTTCAAGTAGTGAAAGCAAAAAACATGGCAACTGCGTTTTAAAGTTCATTTCTAGTATCTGCTTTTCGATTTTCTTTGCTTGATATGACGCAGTGTTGGAAATGTCAAAGAGATCTGCATGCTTTCTTCAATTTCTCCATTGATTATCCAGTATGTAGAAACAATTGAGATGACTATTATAAAATATTTCCCCTTATTTTGGGTTTGGGTTTTAAATCAATTTCCTGTCTTTGTCCTTCTATTAACAATGGTGTCATTGGCGTCAAGAAATGCTGTCAATAGTACAAAATGGAAATTTAGTCATATTTGAAACTTGAAGCTGATGAGTTTCCATCATTTGGGGGTGATGGCTCATGGTTCCTGTGATACTATTACTATGAATGGTGGTGTCCCATCCTTTAGCTGCTTTTTTCTTTTAGTGGTAAATACTAAAAATGGAACTAGTTAAAGCAGCTATCTATGAAGCAACTGAGTAACTTACTTTCTATTATAAGTGATACCTTAATATAAATGCAAAGTGTCACAAATTGCTTCTGATCTGAGAAGTCAAGAACAGAGGGCTATCTCAGTTGTAAGAGATGTTGTTATGTTTGTTTTGTGAACTTTTATTCCTCATATGTTTTGTAAAGCTTATGCGTGAACTCTTCCCTAATATAAACCTTCCTGAAAAGTAAGCGATGTATCCATATACCCAATACTAGCATCAACTTGTCAATTTATGATTCACACTGGTTGCACATTGAAGATTTACTGTGTCATACATGCTTACAGTACAAAAAGTGAAATATAATTCTTTTCCAAACTGTCGTTTACCTCAAACCAACTGTTTTGAAGTTTTTGTACTTGATTTATGCAACTGTTAATTAGATGGTGTGTTCTGTAACATATACAGCTACCACTGTAAATTTTTGTGCTACTAAATCAGAGTTTTTGGTTGGATTCTATCTAACCCTTTTAGTTTTTTCTCTCTCTTTTGCAGCAAGTCTATAACTTCATGTGTACGAGTTCAACAAGCGCGATAGTGGAAGCCCTCCTACCACGATTGAGGCATAAATCGGTCAATGCCCTCAGCGATCTAGTCCCTTTCAGTAACAAGGTAATTTTGATGAGCTAGCTTTTGGGTATGTTTTGTTCTCTCTTTGTTGATTTTGGATTTGTTTTGATGTGAATGTTTGAATGGAATAATCTTTTAGGAGTGGTTTTATGGGTTAGATATGAATTTGTGAGACCTAGAAGGAGGAAGAATGAAAATAGCCATAACTAAGTTTCTTTGTGAGATCTGGATTTACTAGTAATAAATGGTATTAATAGTAAGACTTTTTTATAAAAGGGTCTCCTAATAAGATTGGTCAGCAAATAAATAGTTTCAACAATGTACACGTGCTAAGTGCAGTAAATTGTATAAACTTGCTTGAATTCATCACCCTTTATAATTTTCTGGGTGCCATTTCTTGATTCAAATTGTCAGGTTCTTTCTTGTTTAGAGCTGCTACATGTGTTGAATATCTGGCTGTAGGACTACCAGTACCTGAGACTGTAGGTTGCATCTCCCAGCTCAAATAGAAGATGTCAGGTAATACATTGACCTTAATGTGGTTGAGCAAGAAAAGATGAAGGGTCCCAGTTTTTTCTTAAACCGTGTGTGCATTGGGTGAATTTATATTTGTGTTCAGATATGTTTCCAATTTATTTGATAGAAAAGAAAATAAATTAATGTGCTCATTTAATTTGCATGCTAACAAACATTGCCAGAAAATTTGTACTTACAAAATATATATATATTTTCCTTGCTAAGTAATATGATTTTGTGATTTTAGGAGATTAAAAAAATTGTGGTCTTTGAAGGTGCATTGGAGAAGATTTTCAGCATCATCAAAGAGGAAGGAGGTTCTGAGGAAGGAGGTCTAGAAGATTTTTCAAAGTTGTGTTTTGTAATTTATATATTGTAATTTTGTGTTTGTTAATGTAATGTAATGTATAAATACTAAATAATCTAATATGTAGTGAATTGCTTGTATGGTACATGTAATATGGATATATTTTCTTTTACATACATTTAGTTAGATAGGTAATTAGTTTCTAACTCTAGTTTCTTTTACATGATTTTTTGAAATAAATGCTTTTAAACAAAAAAAAAATTGAACAATGTTCAATGCTATTATGCTTTACAACATAATTTCTTGAAATATAGACTTTTAGGTTAAAAAAAATGGTTTCTACATTTTGTTTTTATTAGAGAAAAATTTAACTAAAGGTTTGAGGTTTCTGTGAAAAAAAAAAAAAAAAAAAAAAAAAACCGGGTTCAACCCGGAATCCGGAATGCGGGTTTTATGAAATCTGGATCCATTCGGGTTCCGGACCAGGTCCAACCCAGATTAATCCGGCCCGGATTCCGGCCCGGATTTGACATCCGGGTTCCGGTCCGGGTTTACCCGGATTTCCGGGTCGGAACCCGGATGAACAGCCCTACCTACAGTACCATAGATTTTGATGCAGAGGGCGAGGATTCTGATTCACTAGAGGAGTGATCCGTGATCACTTATGGATTGTGATATATTTTTTACAACAAACACAAAATTACAATATATAAATTACAAAACACAACTTTGAAAAATCTTCTAGACCTCCTTCCTCAGAACCTCCTTCCTCTTTGATGATGCTGAAAATCTTCTCCAATGCACCTTCAAAGACCACAATTTTTTTAATCTCCTAAAATCACAAAATCATATTACTTAGCAAGGAAAATATATATATATTTTGTAAGTACAAATTTTCTGGCAATGTTTGTTAGCATGCAAATTAAATGAGCACATTAATTTATTTTCTTTTCTATCAAATAAATTGGAAACATATCTGAACACAAATATAAATTCACCCAATGCACACACGGTTTAAGAAAAAACTAGGACCCTTCATCTTTTCTTGCTCAACCACATTAAGGTCAATGTATTACCTGACATCTTCTATTTGAGCTGGGAGATGCAACCTACAGTCTCAGGTACTGGTAGTCCTACAGCCAGATATTCAACACATGTAGCAGCTCTAAACAAGAAAGAACCTGACAATTTGAATCAAGAAATGGCACCCAGAAAATTATAAAGGGTGATGAATTCAAGCTTAAGATTTATACAATTTACTGCACTTAGCACGTGTACATTGTTGAAACTATTTATTTGCTGACCAATCTTATTAGGAGACCCTTTTATAAAAAAAGTCTTACTATTAATACCATTTATTACTAGTAAATCCAGATCTCACAAAGAAACTGTTATTATGGCTATTTTCATTCTTCCTCCTCCTAGGTCTCACAAATTCATATCTAACCCATAAAACCACTCCTAAAAGATTATTCCATTCAAACATTCACATCAAAACAAATCCAAAATCAACAAAGAGAGAACAAAACATACCCAAAAGCTAGCTCATCAAAATTACCTTGTTACTGAAAGGGACTAGATCTGTAACAGCCCGCCTATCGATTGGGCTTGTTTGGCTTGGCCCGGCCCTGGGAATAACTCCCCTCACATGGCTATTTCATAAAAACCATTATATTACAAACAACATGTCAAGAAAACACAATCATATTTCCTTAAAGTCTTCTTTGTGATGCCTCCAATTCCTACGTATGGACACGTGAAAATCGAGACATCGGGATGATGACAACACGGGTCACGTATCCCATCGTCGAGTGCCAAGTGTGTGTGTATAAGCAACACATGTACACAAAAGTAATGCATCGGGTAATAAAAATCTTTCAACTAAGTATCATAATTTTGTTTAAATACAAACTCGCTTAAAACAAGCGTATAAAAAATATTATAATTAACCAACATAAATATAATACAAATCAAAACAATAAACAAAAGTAAAAAATATATCACAATCCATAAGTGATCACGGATCACTCCTCTAGTGAATCAGAATCCTCGCCCTCTGCATCAAAATCTATGGTACTGTAGGTAGGGCTGTTCATCCGGGTTCCGACCCGGAAATCCGGGTAAACCCGGACCGGAACCCGGATGTCAAATCCGGGCCGGAATCCGGGCCGGATTAATCTGGGTTGGACCTGGTCCGGAACCCGGATGGATCCAGATTTCATAAAACCCGCATTCCGGATTCCGGGTTGAACCCGGTTTTTTTTTTTTTTTTTTTTTTTTCACAGAAACCTCAAACCTTTGTTAAATTTTTCTCTAATAAAAACAAAATGTAGAAACCATTTTTTTTAACCTAAAAGTCTATATTTCAAGAAATTATGTTGTAAAGCATAATAGCATTGAACATTGTTCAATTTTTTTTTTGTTTAAAAGCATTTATTTCAAAAAATCATGTAAAAGAAACTAGAGTTAGAAACTAATTACCTATCTAACTAAATGTATGTAAAAGAAAATATATCCATATTACATGTACCATACAAGCAATTCACTACATATTAGATTATTTAGTATTTATACATTACATTACATTAACAAACACAAAATTACAATATATAAATTACAAAACACAACTTTGAAAAATCTTCTAGACCTCCTTCCTCAGAACCTCCTTCCTCTTTGATGATGCTGAAAATCTTCTCCAATGCACCTTCAAAGACCACAATTTTTTTAATCTCCTAAAATCACAAAACATATTACTTAGCAAGGAAAATATATATATATTTTGTAAGTACAAATTTTCTGGCAATGTTTGTTAGCATGCAAATTAAATGAGCACATTAATTTATTTTCTTTTCTATCAAATAAATTGGAAACATATCTGAACACAAATATAAATTCACCCAATGCACACACGGTTTAAGAAAAAACTGGGACCCTTCATCTTTTCTTGCTCAACCACATTAAGGTCAATGTATTACCTGACATCTTCTATTTGAGCTGGGAGATGCAACCTACAGTCTCAGGTACTGGTAGTCCTACAGCCAGATATTCAACACATGTAGCAGCTCTAAACAAGAAAGAACCTGACAATTTGAATCAAGAAATGGCACCCAGAAAATTATAAAGGGTGATGAATTCAAGCTTAAGATTTATACAATTTACTGCACTTAGCACGTGTACATTGTTGAAACTATTTATTTGCTGACCAATCTTATTAGGAGACCCTTTTATAAAAAAAGTCTTACTATTAATACCATTTATTACTAGTAAATCCAGATCTCACAAAGAAACTGTTATTATGGCTATTTTCATTCTTCCTCCTCCTAGGTCTCACAAATTCATATCTAACCCATAAAACCACTCCTAAAAGATTATTCCATTCAAACATTCACATCAAAACAAATCCAAAATCAACAAAGAGAGAACAAAACATACCCAAAAGCTAGCTCATCAAAATTACCTTGTTACTGAAAGGGACAAGATCGCTGAGGGCATTGACCGATTTATGCCTCAATCGTGGGTAGGTAGGGCTTCCACTATCGCGCTTGTTGAACTCGTACACATGAAGTTATTGGACTTTGCAAAAGAGAGACAAAAAACCAAAAGGGTTAGATAGAATCCAACCAAAAACTCTGATTCAGTAGCACAAAAATTTACAGTGGTAGCTGTATGTGTTACAGAACACACCATCTAATTAACAAGTTGCATAAATCAAGTACAAAAGCTTCAAAACAGTTGGTTTGAGGTAAACGACAGTTTGAAAAGAATTATATTTCACTTTTTGTACTGTAAGCATGATGACACAGTAAATCTTCAATGTGCAACCAGTGTGAATCATAAATTGACAAGTTGATGCTAGTATTGGGTATATGGATACATCGCTTACTTTTCAGGAAGGTTTATATTAGGGAAGAGTTCACGCATAAGCTTTACAAAACATATGAGGAATAAAAGTTCACAAAACAAACATAACAACATCTCTTACAACTGAGATAGCCCTCTGTTCTTGACTTCTCAGATCAGAAGCAATTTGTGACACTTTGCATTTATATTAAGGTATCACTTATAATAGAAAGTAAGTTACTCAGTTGCTTCATAGATAGCTGCTTTAACTAGTTCCATTTTTAGTATTTACCACTAAAAGAAAAAAGCAGCTAAAGGATGGGACACCACCATTCATAGTAATAGTATCACAGGAACCATGAGCCATCACCCCCAAATGATGGAAACTCATCAGCTTCAAGTTTNGATGGAAACTCATCAGCTTCAAGTTTCAAATATGACTAAATTTCCATTTTGTACTATTGACAGCATTTCTTGACGCCAATGACACCATTGTTAATAGAAGGACAAAGACAGGAAATTGATTTAAAACCCAAACCCAAAATAAGGGGAAATATTTTATAATAGTCATCTCAATTGTTTCTACATACTGGATAATCAATGGAGAAATTGAAGAAAGCATGCAGATCTCTTTGACATTTCCAACACTGCGTCATATCAAGCAAAGAAAATCGAAAAGCAGATACTAGAAATGAACTTTAAAACGCAGTTGCCATGTTTTTTGCTTTCACTACTTGAAACATTACAAATCTTTCCATTACAGAGTGTATAAACATACACATAAAAACATTACAGATATAACCCATTAAAAAATTCCTCAAACATTCAAACATTCTCATCAAAACAAACCTAAAATCAACAAAAAAAAAAAAAAAAACAAAGAGAACAAGATCTTTTGGTGGCTGTTTATTTCGTGTTTGGCCGATGCACACCCATTTGCTTTCTCTCCATCAATTTCTTTTTGTTTAAGTTATCAAATCCTTTTCCTTTGCTCTATCTATAATTTCCAATCATCAAACCCAATCTCTACTCAAGAAATCAGTTCTTGGGTTCATATTATGATCCACTAAAATAATATGAAAACTAAAAAACAGCAAAAGATAGACCCAGGGAGAGAGAAGGAGAAGAACTCACTTCGATCGGCGCACAAGAATGAAGACAACGGAGTGGAACTTCGATCGGCGCACAAGAATGAAGAAAACGGAGTGGAACTTCGATCGGCAAGTGGCGGCTAGGGTTTCGTGTGGGTGAGACTCTGAGAGCGAGAGAGAGAAGGTCCAGATGTGGGTTTTTATTTCTGACGTTCCGTGTGTTTTATCTTTTCAACTTTTACTTGTTTTAAAACAATCCGGGTACCGGGTTTAAAACCCGGGTTTCGGATTTTAAACCTGGTACCCGGACCGGGTTTGCCAGGGTTTAGACATACGGGTTTCGGCCCGGATCATATTCGGGCCAAAACCCATATCCGAGAACCCGGTTATCCGGTTTCCGGTCCGTCCGGCCCGGATGAACAGTCCTAACTGTAGGTAAGTACTAATCCAAACACCCACAAGATAAAAATATATTAAAACTCAACAATATGCATGAACAAGATGCTATATACATGTGTCCCAAAAATCTACATTTTTTCACGCACGCCAAAAATCTTATTTACACATAAAACCCAGTTTTCAATATTCAACACATGTACATGCATGCACCATGCAATGTAAATGACAAGACACCAAGATAACCAACAATCCAACTCATCTAAAAATAAACTAAATTAAATTAAAGAACAATTTAAATATAAAAGAATAATTAATAATAAGAAAGCACCTTAAAATAAATTTTACAACTAAATAAATTCAATTAAAATTCGATAAATTTAAAATAAAAGAACCAATATTTTAATTAAATTAAAATACTCATTCAACAAAAATACACGAAAAAACGGGGTATCACATCCTCCCTCTCCTTAAAATGAATTTCGTCCTCGAAATTTGTAAGGTCAAACATCATTGCCAAAGTAGGATACAAGATACAACTCAGAGCACATTTGGGAGAAACATACCATCATTAACACACACTCAAACAATTAAGGATATTTCTCTCATGTCTACTCCTATAGACGATTCCATCATATTTGCATTAGTCTCCTAGTGACCATCACGTCTAGTACTCCTAAGGTGACTATGTAATCCGAAATCTCTACTTCCACAAGAACCTTAATACAACACCCCGTAAATTTCATTAATTATTATTTTCCTACAATATAGTACTAACCTCAATCAACTCCTATGCTATAACCTCGAAACCTTCATTGTATTCCATCTTTGGTAACCTAATAGCCACTTCAAAGTAAACTATCAATAAGCATAAATTGCACAACCAAATGATTAATCTCCCATTAAAACTTTAAATCACTACTAATTCCTCAAAATCAGCACAAAATTTGAATACCTAATTATCTTCAAAAATCACGCTTTTGCGCGCACTCTGATAACTCGCCAAAATACATAAAGGCTATATCCTCATAAATTAACATCATCAAGTACAAGCTCAATCAACACCTATTCACAAGAAAACCTTTACCACATTTTAGTAGAAAATACTCAGTCTCTCAGAATCATGAATTTCCACCCACTCCTCATTTGGCTCTCGCTTCCTTAATAAAAAATCAACATTTCGCAAAATACATTCATGATCGTTGACCGAAATCAATATTCCACAAAATACATCGATGATCATAGACAAATCAATACCAATCAACCCTAATATCGCAAAATGAAAACAAGTATTATCATCTCAAAATGTAGCTACCACATCTAAGACAAGGAATATAACCTAAAAGGCTCGAATCCCTCCCGACCAACAAACAAGAGTGCCTATAAACTTCTACCCGACAACCTATACTTAAAAGCTCATCACCTAAATTCTAAATATCATCTAATCTAGTGGTGACTAAGTCGCTAAACTCAATACAAACCACCATTCAAATTTACCAAAACATCATTACAACCTTCCTGATAACTCTCCCACTTGCTCCTGCTCTCATAAGGTCTAGTATTTAGCATGACTAGTTCCTTAATAGTATATCGCAATTAAACCTAAAAGCAAGTCATGCTATTCCAAACTCTAATCCATCATAACTATTGCACAACACTCTTGGATTCTAATACTTTAATACCTCACATATCTGCTTATGCTAACCATCGTTGATGCCTAAGTTTCAACTTCCAAGATTTTATCACACACTAAACATGGCAACCCGATAATATCTTTTCAAATTAAATAACAATGTTCATAATTCTTTCAACTGAAAGCTCGATCTCCAAAGTAAAGTATAGTCTCTAGAAATTTAAATTCCTATACGACCTCAATTCACAACTAATTCCTGAAGATAATCACATCAATCATTGCCTACCATCATTCCATGGATAACCCGCTTCGACTGCACACTCCGACCAACTCACCAAAAACTCATGACTACAAAGATCTCTTGAATTTAATACTATCGTCTCGACTCCTCTTCAACACCTACCAAAACTACTTCTTCTAAGCCAAAAATGGAACAAAAACCTACACCTCAAAATTCATACCTCACAACTACTACGCGTTGATTTTTCGTGTATCCTTATTAAAATCTATACTCCTCCAACGTACAAGTAATCAATTCCTACCATTTCCAAAAGTCTGCGGAACATATAGCCTAAAATTCGATCAAATTAAATACCTATACATAAACTTTTATTTCCAACACCTCGATGGATCTATTTCTTCCGAATCGATAAAAATCATTTCCTAAAATATGCTACTACAACCTTTAGTTAACAATAATCATTTTCTGAACTAGATCAATATCTTCAGTCATCAGAGAAATACACGAACTAGGTCATTATCTTCAATCCCCAAAGAAATACTTTCCTGAAAATATTTCACACATTAGTAACTCAACTCTTATCAATCCTATTTAATGGTTGCAAACTAATCACTCTCCAGAGTAGATCAAGCTAGAGCACTAAGTCTATAAAACTAAGAACTCAACTCTTATTATAAATCAGTCATTCAACTCTGCAATTCTAGAACCTTAAATCAAATAAGAATCGTCTTCTGGAATTTCTAAGATCAATGAACTTACACCCTATAAAAGAACAATCGACTCCCAAACCTGTCAAAATCTAAAACATTAATGGATAATAAATCATTTTCCAAAATCCTCAAGATCAATGACCTCAATATAAAGCATTCACCATATAAGGCTTGTAAGTTCTAAAGCCCCAATTGCTACCAAATTGCTTATTTGAATTAGTGAAATTTAAAACTTGAAATTTAATTAATCCCCCACAGAGCTTGTCGAACCTAACACCTTAATTTTCATAAACTTATTTCCTAAAATCTTTAGGGCCTCAAAACCTTAGATGAAATTCTCATAAATCTATCATTAAAGTTCGTTGAACCTATACCTTCCCATTCTATAAACTCTACAAAACCTAAAATCTCAAGTATCCTAAATAATTTAAAACTATTCCCCTCCTCATCTATAACTTTATTCCCTACTTTAGAAATTGCCTAAACTATGCCATTCCTTTCAAGCCCCGCTATTATAAAAACAACCTATATTGATAAAAGTTCAAACCTACTACACTAAGTGTTCGAGCCTAACAATGACATTCTTAGTCGTACCATCTTCCTGCCATAGTTTAAACTTTAACCCACTTTTCAATTCCGGACAAAACAAAACAAAATAAAATAAAATAAGATAAAATCAAATCAAATATAATCAAATAAATAAAATAATATAATTTCAATTCAAATCAAGTCAAATTAAATAAAATAAATTCGAATTTACTAAAATAATTTCAAATCATCTAAAATTGAACTCATTTAAATAAAAAAATTAAATTAAATAAATAAAATAATTTCAAATCAAGCCTTTAAAATTTTCTAGTACTCTACTTATGGGACATATGGTTTTACCTAAAGCCGAACCGCTCTAATACCATCTGTGACGCCCCCAACTCCCAAGTACAAACACATGGAAATTGAGGCATCGGAATGATGACAATACGGGTCATGCATCCCATCGTTGAGTGCCAAGTGTGTGTATAAGCAACACGTGTACACAAAAGTAATGCAGCGGGTAATAAAAATCTTTCAACTAAGTACTAGAATTTTGTTTAAATATAAGCTCAGTTAAAACAAGTGTATCAAAAATATTACAATTAACCAACATAAATATAATACAAATCAAAACAATAAACAAAAGTAGGAAATATATTACAATCCACGAGTGATCTCCGATCACTCTTCTGGCGAAGCTGCCTTCTCGAACTCAGCCTCCTCTCCTTCTGTATCAAAATCTATAGTACCAAAGACGGTACTGTAGGTAAGTACTAATCCAAACACTCACAAGATAAAAATATATTAAAACTCAACAATATGCATAAACAAGATGTCATATACATGTGTCCCGAAAATCTACATTTTTCCACGCACGCCAAAAATCTCATTTACACATGAAACCCAGTTTTCAATATTCAATACATGTACATGCAAGCACCATGCAATGCAAATGACAAGACACCAAGATAACCAACAATCCAACTCATCCAAAAATAAACTAAATTAAATTAAGAGCAATTTAAACACAAAACAATAATTAATAATAAGAAAGCACCTTAAAATAAATTTCACAACTAAATAAATCTAATTAAAATTTGATAAATTTATAATAAAAAAATCAATATTTTAATTAAATTAAAATACTCATTCAACAAAAATATACATAAAAACATGATATCACATCTTCTATTATTTGGAACCACTCATAGCTGCACTTATTCTTCTTGAGACTTGGCACTTTTGATTGTAATGTCCTCTGATGGATTTTCTTGAGACTATCTCAGCTTGGTTGCTTTTGATTTAATAACCCAGCAGGTAAGACTAACTTTTTGGTGGGATATAATCCTTCCCACGGGTAGCTGTGTTGCTTCTTCTTGTTACGGTTTTAGTTGTTATTTCTATTGCACGTGCAAAAGAGGAGAAATAGAAATCTGGGAGAGATGGACGTGGTCATGAGAGAGTCAGAATTTTGGGAGAAAAAAATAAATCTGTTA